>DWQT01004190.1:0-11526 GCA_018244895.1 Myscelus amystis hages | reverse complement strand
TTCAAACCAGAACACAGCAGCGCTTAACACTGCTGTTATAAGGCAGAAATAGGTGTGACGGTGGTGCCGCCGGAGTCAAACCACAGAGGGTTCTACCACCTTACTTTGCTGCTTATAAAACAATTAATCTTTTGCTCTTTTGGAATATCTTATCTTTTGCCATAGTAATTTGAAATACGTAATGGATAAGTATAAAGAGTAATAGAAGAATACAAGTATCGTTACTTTTTTACGTGTAGATTATCTGATTGTTAACAATTGCCAACGGCGTTTTCAAATTAACTTTGTGAAGTGAAAGAAATATTTTGCCAACGTTAAAAATTATTTGAGTTATTGTTCAACATCTAGTTTTCCTTTATTCTGCAAAGGAAACACTTATTATGAAATTTCAAAAGACAAGGAATCTGTTTTAGGTTTTGCCTTAATGTGAACAGAAATCTGTTTCATATAGTAGACTCATAATATTACCTAAGAAAGTAAATATTTACGTTACATTTTCTAATATTACCTGGAAAAGTGTTAAGTATGAGTAACAGTTCAGAATGCGCTCGAGAATCGCAAGAAAATGACTAGACTTTACTTATTTCCGGACACTGACGTCATATTTCTCTTTATCTTTTCCTTTCTACCACTACGTGGTTTTTATCTTAATTGTTTATTATATTTTACACAATATGTTTTAACATAAATAACAGCAAGTTAAAGACTTCAAAGTCAACGGCTATTAAAAATTGGTTATCGAAATGATAAATTTGATGAAAATGAAAAAAATTTGGACTGAGCGAAACTAAACCTAAGAACCGAAAAAAAATGATTAATTAGCGAATGTTGGTCAAAGCAGTGGCAGAACCATTAATTATTATAAGTAAACCAAGTCTCGCGCGCGCGAATTTTTGACTTTTTTAGTATTACAAACAAGGACAGCGTCGACACAAATTGCTGCCTTAACAACTTTGAGCAATAGCAAACTAAGGGTGTTATTGAATTTTTCCTGTTAGGCAATCTTCAACAAATAAAGTATAAGGTTCGTTTTAATTTCAGCCACAATATCTACACTAATAAAGAAAATGACTGATTATTTGTTTGTTATGTCTAATTGACGTTTTAATATGTGCATATAACAGTATATATAGCATTTATAAAAAAAACTGTTCTTAAAATGCTTATTTCTGTCAGTTTATTTCGACTGATCTTTGTAAGGATTTAACGGATTTCGAAAGGACTTTTAATGTTATTTAGCTGATGTTACAAGGAGTAATTTAGAATATTAAGATAACTGAGTAAATTAGCCAATGAAAAACAGTATTCCACGTTGGTGAATGTGCAGTATTAGTATTTGTGTGTGGCGCTCAAAATGGACCCGAAAATGTAAATTATAATATTAGATTGTCCTCAAAAATCTTCACATAATACGTGCTGATGTTGTTATGTTAAACCAAATAAGCTATCGTCATAAAGTCGAATTAAATTTATTAATACGAAGCGCAATCCGTCTCTGTCTGCTCTCGCCTACGCCACCTACGTGCAAATATTCATCCCTCCAGTGAAATCAGCTTCACGTCATCATCTACGCTTTGTTGTGACGGAGGTACTTCAGTATTCAACTATTCTTCAAAATTAAGCACTTTAAATGTTTCCTTGAAAGGCATTAAAATTCAGGTATTATACCTTAACTTGCATTATGTACTAAGTTGAAAAGAAGCATTCGAAAGCACGAGCTAGTAATATGGAAATACAATAAACTTGTCCTTGCTTACCCTCATAGTCCTGAACCTCTGTTACATGGGAACATAAAATAGTTATTGAGAAATTAATCTCATTAATGTATATTAGAATACGGTTTCGGGACTAAGTTTATTTATCCCTTAAAATAAGCTTTTAGAAACACTCGACAATTTTATTAAGAACAAAGTGCAGTACACAGATAAAGCAACGTAATTAAATCACTACGTATAAAGTTAACTCTCGCCGGTAGACGTAATGCATTTAGTTCCTGGAAGAAGGATTACAGGTGCCTTTGCGGTGCTGGATACAATTCAAAGAAAAGTTTGAATTAGCCGACCGCCTTTTTATTCAGGTATTTAGGTTTGTTTCTATTGTTTGTTTGTCCAATATTCTTCTTGTAGTTTAAAATATGTTGCTCTGTTTAATATTGAGACTTCAGACTGCCTTTATTGACTTTATTGATGTTGTAATTTCGAATGAATTCCAAATGTAATGATATAAGTATTTATCGCGATACAGACAAAATCATATATAAAATATGAAGTTAGACGAAGTTTGTTGCGTCGGCGTAGAAAAGTAGAAAAAAGTTCATGCCTTGGCACAAGTGTGGATGGTTAATATTATATAAATAGTAGTAGTAAGGAAGTTTGGACAAGAAAGGTTCAAATTTTTCCCGGGTGTATGTATATTTTCATACAACCAAATACCCCCAAAGCGGGCAATACTTTTTTGGTTTCTAAAGTTTTTAAATCCTGTCGTTATGGTACTAATTGCGATGGTATCAATGCGGACACATAGCAACTCCGCTATAAAGGACAATGGGAATCAGAATGCGAGGCGCTCGTTGTGAAATGTTGGCCGCGACCCTTTTTCTGTCTGACTGCGAAGTAACGGTCAAACCGTCTGTCGGATATCAATTTTTTTCACTCGCTTTATTGTTCCATTGTTGGACGCGGGTTTCCTCACATAATGATAAGGGTTAAAGCCATACCTACAATGCTGCCCTCTAGCGGGTCGGCAGGCATTACACGCCTTAAAGAACGTTTATTTTCCTTCATCGTTACAGCCAGTTATGTTCATTTAATGTTAAAAAACGCAAGTAATTCTTTTAAGTACCAGAAGTGAAGCCCCATGCCCCGCTGGTGAATATTGAAATGTAACTTACCAGACTATCACTATTTTTAATACTTGATTAACAATGTAATTTGATTTATTCAACGCCGAACAGATTTCAATTCGCTATCGGTTGTTACGACTAGATTGCTGAATGCCAGTATTAAACTGTCAGACGAGAAAGATTGAATATATCTTCCTTGCAAGAACTCAAGAAGAAGATTATTTGTAAACTATATTTAAAGATAATTAAAGTCAGTTTATATGGAAAGCATATTCTGTCAGTTGGTGACATAACTGCATTTTCAATGTCGTGGTTACGAATACGCGCATGAGAAAATATCGAGCACGCTACATATACGGATCTATCTCCGTGATATGATATGTAACTAAATTTAGAATGGTTCTCCGGGAGCCCGAACGAACTCTCCTTTGTTTCGAAAACTTTGTTTCCTCTGTTCGCGCTTTCGCTAAGTGCACGCGCTTTAACTGTGATTTTTATCTGCGGTTGTAAAGAGACTTAGTAAGGACTATTTTCAAAGTGTATACGGGAATAAAAATGTAATACTCAATTTATAGAACTTTGTAACTTCCGTTTTGATGATTCATATAAATTATACACATTTATCTAAGCTGTAGTTATGTGCGTACATATATCTTAATATTTAGCTGAAAAGTTTATATTACAAATATATAGATCTAGTACGTACATACTAAACAGTTTTTGTAAGATTAAAACATTTTGAGTTTGAGTTTAGCAAATAAATACTATGACTTAATTGTACCCTTCCAATATCCTTGAAGACGGTCTAGGTTACAACGTATCGTGTGTTCTGCGGGCGATTGAGCTGAGATTTAAGGATATTTTATTAAATTGGCCACCCTTAATATCAATAACCTCGCAATATACATACTTGGTGTCACTTTAGTTTATTCCAGTCATATCATGTAATTTCAATGTAAATGTTTAGTATGCTACTTTGCAACAATCTACGTACGAAACGCGTTGTGTAATTTATATCCGTTGTATACTTTTATGTGTCATGTGTGCTCCGTTCCTATATAGGCGAGTGGTGGGAGATGTATTACGTCGATAAACTAGGCACTTTCTAAGCAAGCGTGCTAAATTCTAGACTGAACCTCATTTACCATCAGATAAGCTCTTATTCATGCAGTCTATTACGTAATATAAAAATATTTAGAAATCCTTATTGTAATTGAACACCTGTCTAGTTATCATTAACACAAACTTTGCCTAATGTTAAAAGTAGTTGTATGATTATTGTGTATTATTGTCCTTATGCAAACATCCAATTTAAGCCCAGGCACAGATGAGATTTAAAAAATTATTGTAGTAAGTTATTGCATAAATAATGCAAGCGTGATTTCTTCATACTAAACAAGTATTACACACACTCAATACATATTAAACGTGCAATACATAAAACTCAATTTGGAAAGATAAATCCTCATCTAAAATATTGCAAGGAAAACAGAAGATGTCTTTGATTCTTACCCGGAAAATATTTTATTCGTGCTGGCAACCAGATATATCATCTGGCAGAAATTGATGTATTGTATACCAATGCTTACAAATATCTTTAGTGTTATATACCTTCCCACGTATACCTACAATTCGAAGTTGTTTGTGTAAATTTGTCTGTGTAAGGTTAATCCTTAATTAAATATGGCGAATTACTGGTCCATAATGACATCTCTGGAAATGGTTATTACTGCAAAGTTTACTCGTAGCGGCTGCTATCCGCCGCCGGATATTAACCAAACGAAATTGCAAATGTTGCGAAGTTTACTGTCAAATGAGCATAACACTGGATATTTAAATTGATTGCATCATTTCAAAAGTTTTCAAAGTAATGGTTCATTATCATTTGTTTTGCATAAAAAGCTGTCCGTTATTTCATGCTGAACGTACCTATTATTTGCAACAGATGAGCGCGGCGCAGGGCAAAAGCTACTGCAAACTTAACAGGTTTATTGTGACTGGTCCATTTGGCACACTACAAGGTACAAGGTACAAGTGTTGGTATAAGGATATACGAGTATGATTAGTATCCTATCCTATTAATATTATAAATGCGAAAGTTTGTGAGTATGGATCTTTGTTACTCTTTCACGCAAATGCTACTGAACCGATTACGATGAAATTTGGTACGTAGGTAGCTGAAAACCCAGAATAACACACAGGCTACTTTTTATTCCGGAGTTCCTGAGGGATCGGGATTTACACGGGAATAACGAGAATTTATATTGGCGACACGAAGTTCGCCGGGCCAGCCTGTTTACCATAAATGGCACTTGTTTTGTGAGTACTTTAACCTTAGATGTTTTACGTAAATGAGGGTAGTCGAAGATTCGTTGGTATGGATTAAGCTGATGCGTTATTAGTGTTTCGTTTACGTATAAAAATACTAAAGTAACATTGAAATAAACTAGCAGCAAACGTTCACAAGGAAAAAAATCCCATATTGATTTCTATTAGAAAGAAAACCACTTCATAGATCAGGTGAAAATTATCGGTTTGTGCACGTTTACTGCGTCTCTAGACTACCGCTGGTTTAAAGAAGTAGGTCATCGTACCGGAAATTAAGCGCTAAATTGTAAATGGTGCAATACAGATTCAGCATAAATATGAAAGTAATAGGTTTTTGTGGAATTTTACGACCGATTTGTGCCTTGTCATGTTTTACTCACCGTTCTATTGTTGGGTACGGAAATATTAGTGAAGTTGTACCCGGTTAATGGGCTCTTAGAATAGTTAGAAACTCGTCTTAACATTACCCTATCGTTATTATAAACAATAAAATGGCGCTTACGCTATCCATGAAAATAATATAGAAATAAACATGTAATTGTTTGTATATAATTTAGATTAGAAATAACGATCGTTTTACTATGAAATAACATTAATTTGTAAATTTATAATAATCTTTTAAAAATCTTTGAAAGATAATAAACACATAAAAAGTTATTGTTCCACGCAATGGTTTAAATAATGTGAAATGGAAATCATCGCTTGCGATCAATGATCTCTGCACGCGCTATTGCGGATGATGTCCCTCAGTACACATCACTCTGTGTTCTGTTCAACTGTGTTTCAAATTTATGTACCATTTGGAAAACTGTCAGAAAGGGTCAGCTGTTAACTAACAATAAAACTTAGTCTTTATTGCTTAATGTACGCCCTTTAAGTTTTGCTACTATCTTTACTGTTGTATCGGCCAGACATTTTAATAAGTACATTTTTAGGTGTAATTAATATAAAAGCTTATTGCAAATGTATGAAGGGATTTATTAATATAACTGTTAGACTGTTACATTCAAGTTACGAAATAAAATATCTTATAAGTGAGTTTTAATTTACGCGCCGCGCACTGAACGGGAATGGGTATTATGCTATGAAGTTTATGAAATGTAGAGCCTAATCTACTGGCACCCCAACGAAATATAAGAATAATCTTAAGCTTACCCTGCTAAGCTTATTCTAAAATATGTTTTGAGTAACGACCGGACATGTAGCATTGGATATTTGTAATTAACATTGAATGCATGCAATCGGCTACAGAACTATTTAGGCCGAAACAAAATATGCATATCGTCTTATAAGTATCATGTCCTCTAAGTATTTACCTGCATCGTAATATGTAACATGAAAAACATTAACAACAAATATCTCTTTCTTCGATAAATTCATCTAATAAGTGCCATTGTCATGTCAAAGCGTTGGTACTTTATTAATTTAAATCGGAATTTTTCCAATGCTATCCTATAAAATGCAGATCGCTTGGCAACATCATTCATCGCAAAACGCAAATGTCGTTATACATATTCAAACGGGCTCAAAACAAGGCAATCAAGAGAGCGCAATTTATAAAGGGCTGTATAAATCACAAATGCTTCGCGCGCCCGGGTGCCAGTGAGGGAATTTGTTAAACTCGGTTAAGCACATTTTCCCTTCTAGACAGGGTTCCGTTTGCTGTATAAATGATTATTTGAAAATAGCTTTTGCCCGCGGCTTCGCGCGCGTTAAACTCGGAGTCTTACCCTATACCGTGAAAATGTCCTGCTATAAATGGCATATTTACATTCATATACTAAAATTCTACTTATCGCCATCATGAAATTCTGAATTGCAACAAGAGCCAAGCCGCGGGCAAAAGCTAGTTATACATGTTAACCTTCCTCTTGAATCACTGTATTTGTTAAAAAACACCGCATCAAAATCCGTTGCGTAGTTTTAAAAATTTAAGCATACAAAGGGACATAGGGACAGAGAAAGCGACTTTGTTTTATGCTAGGTAGCGATAAGGTGTATAAGTGCACTTAATAAAGGTCATACATGTGTTATTTATTGTTCTTCGACTTTGTTTGCCCCTCGGGGTACATTAGACCGAAGAAAAAAAGCCTACGAAAAACCTCCCAGCACTTAAGACTGATAATGAGGATATGTGACAGTTCTGTGAGGCACTTATATTTTTAACGATTTAACTGAGTTTCGGTGCAATCCTCTCAAGAAATATATATTTTTTGTACAAATGAATCCACTCTACAGGGAAGGACAGAATTTTAGAAATTTAGAATGCTGTGTTTTACATTTCATTGTTTGCGTTATAAAAAATATGTATCCTATATCTTCCTTCGTCGTCAACTTCACCATTATAAGATTACGCGGTCTAAGATACGACCCAACAACAGTTAGCTTTGAGTATTGATGCATCAGTCAGGAGAACAATTTCACGTGAACCTATAGACTGTGAAAGTACGGCAAAAATATTATACATCTGCCCCATTTAAGAGTAGTTCTAATTCAAACACACTACTTTGCAGTAGTCTTTGCCTCTTCTAGGCATACTTCTTGTAGAAGGATTTATTAGGGGTTTATATAATAATAAAGAAATATGTACATAGACATTCGATCGTGTATAACATTGCTTTGTACTTATATGTTATATAGATATTGCTTTTTTATGTGTCGAGTAATTGATTTGAGTAAATTTATTTAGCGTTCTGTTACCAGTCTGCGGGGTTATTTCATGCACACAATCATTAACATCAGTCGAATCACGTAGTCATTGACCTCAGAGGTAAAACTTTTATATGTTTAGGTTTTATAAAAATATTTAGCAGGGACTCTTTGTGTTACGGGTTCAGAGTTCATTGTATGTCCGGCCATGGGACAATTACGTGTACCGAACCTTACAAGCACCCTCGGTTCACTGGCCCCAGTATTCTAATCTAAAGTCGACCAAGTAATTTTTTTTATTACCGTGTACGACCTTTTTAAAAGTTGACCAAAATATTAAGCAAAGCGTAGCAAGTAGCTCACGTTGAAAAATGTTTGTTACATCTTACATGTTTAAAGCTATTATTACAATAATGCGTAACTTTAAAGCCTTAAAATTTATTGTTAGACATTACGTTAGGCACAGTTAGGTAGGCAACTGTGCCTTTTTTTTCTTTTTTTTTTCTTTGGCACAGTTAGGTAGTTAAACATGGATGTAGTTGTAGCTGTATTGTTCAAGTCTTCGGCTGTGGTTGCCATTTTACGTGTTTTTATACCAGAGCGGAGACAATGTTAAATATGCATAAAAATGTTCAATTGGTATAATTCTCTAATTTTACTACGTGCATTATTTTTGTCTATTGGTAATCTAATTGTACTTAAGTATATTTTAAGATACGGAAATATATGAATTGACATACGTTAGGTGGCCTTACCCTAAAGCATGCGGTAACAGCTCGGGCCAGTGTTGTGTCAACTGCAGCACCGGATTATCAACCTTCGGATCGTGACGCATGAAAGCACTTCATATTGTCAATTGTTGACATAATTCAATACCGTGCTAAATATTAATATCCACGTTTGTGCAAATCGTATAAAAAGGTAGCCCGCCACTTATGCTTACTTAGCTCGACCAATATTGACAATCGTCGGCGTCACTTTATCACTTCTGCTCTAAGTCCATATTGTTTTTATGGTTCTAGCAACATCTTTACAAACAGGAAATTGAAGCATCTTCAACATCATAATTATGTAAGCAATAGTGGAAACGTAATACATATATTGTATGTGAAGATGTATCTTGTATAGTATATAATTGTAATTGTGGGTTACTGACTCAACGGCGGTATCTTATATTGCTTCGTATTAATAAAATTACCGCTTAGATTAAAATATACATTCGCCATTCCTTATATTTATATAATTTTTAATAATTGTATTTTTTATTTTCTTCACTTGCAAGGAAAGCATATTTGTGACTTCAGAGCGTACTTATTTTTTTTAAATATTAGATAAATACAAATGATGTAATATAAAAAGGTCAGAATGCTTAAAATTCTGGCGACATTTGAAAATATCGTAACCACAATTACGATTGTTCGTTATCATGAGCATGCTGTTATCGTGTCTCAAAAACCTTCATATAATACAAATAAATGAGATAACTGATCGCTGGAAAGCCGCTAATTCAAAGTTCAATTAAGTCATACAAGACAATTAAATGCCGCTGTAACTTTACATTTAGTTTCGTTCGTTAATTAGAATGAGAAATAACATTTATACATTATAATTTATATCTTTACCAGCTATTGCCCGCGGCTTCGCGCGCGTTAAGCTTGCAGTCTTACCCTATACCGTGAAAATTTCCTGCTATACGTAAATGGCATATTTACATTCATATCCTAAATTTCTACTTATCGCCATCATGAAATTCTGAGTTGCAACGCGTGCGACGCCGCGGGCAAAAGCTAGTTATACATGTAAACCTTCCTCTTGAATCACTCTATCTGTTAAAAAAACCGCATCAAAATCCGTTGCGTAGTTTTAAAGATTTACGCATACAAAGGGACATAGGGACAGAGAAAGCGACTTTGTTTTATACTAGGTAGAGATGTAACAAATTGTTACAGATCCCAGAGTAAAGGACTGGCCGATGATGTCGTCCCCTTGGCCCACGTTGGCGGCGTGCGTGTGTTACGCGATATGTGCGCGGAAAATCGGGCCGTCGTTGATGGCGAACCGCAAGCCCTTCGAACTGCGCAACGTGCTCGTCCTCTACAACCTGGCACAGACCGTGTTCAGCGCGTGGATATTCTATGAGGTAAATATGTGCGACAATAACCAGCCATGCGCGTGGCCACGCCAATGTACACGAACGAACAGCTAACTAACTATACCTATCATGAATCGTAATCCAAGCGTACAAAAAATGTAGATGAACCCTTCCATACTCCAACGTCAGTGTATTGTGAATTCCAATGTTAATTCATTTAGGCACTTCGAATTTCACTGATTGCTTATTAAAATCTGAGATTCTAAAGACTATACAAATATTATATTTTCCATATTGTTATTGATTACATTATATACAAATTAATTTTTATTACTGCGGGGGAAGGCTTAAAATAGACATATCTATTCGTTAAAATGGTATTTTGTATTCGTAGATTAAATTATGTTTCCTTATTAATATTACTTTAGTGAGTAGGTACATATACGCACTTATTAATTATAACATTTACCTTGTGTGGTTTAGAGGATAACTTAATCATATAACCATTTAAAATTAACATAATGTATAAATCACTGAAAAAATATAAAATCAGTATTCTTATGATAATTTTGACCGGCGACCCTCATTAATCATATATCAATAGCACATTTACTCAATACCTTTGTACACACGTTAATGTTAAACCAAAAGGAATTACTATTAAGCGAAGTAAATATATTATGATTGCAAATTTAAACTCTTCAATCGACTTAATATATTATTTTCAGTTACATTACAATTAAAGTCAGTCGGCATAAACAAAGAGGCAAAAAAAACATCTTAAGAATTGTTTTTGTTGTAAGTAGCATATAAGTAAGCGCTCATTTCTACCGCGTGCGTGTAACATGTAGAATGAACTTCCATCTGAGGCTTTCCCGGAGCGCTACGACATGGGGCTCTTCAAGAAAGGCGTGAAAAGAGCTCTCCTCCAAAAGCAAAACCGGCACCGCATGGGTAACTCCTCTGGTGTTGCACATGTCCGTAGGCGACGGTCACAACTTACCATCAGGTGACCCGTCTGCCTGTTTGCTAGGTTTAAGCTATAAAAAGAAATACTATACTTTTATAAGCATTTAGAAAAAATCTGTTATTTTTATATTACAAACAGACTTCAGTTTTATTGTACTATAAGTACAGTACAGTATAAGCAGTATATTGCTTTTCATTATATGTCATCTGTATAAAGGTAATGACCGGAATTTCGCATCAAGCAACTGTTTCTGTTTAGACAAAACCGGCGGACATACGACTCGAACTAAAAATAATCAGATTGTTCTAGTTAAGTCAACAAACCTGACCTAAATGTCATCCTCCTTATAATGACTGAAGACTACCTCGTATACAGTTTCACTTAGTCCTCCGAATCTTATGTATTGTGCTAAAACAAAGAGAATTTTAACAAGATTTTGATTTGAACAACCAATGTTTTGTGATACAATTTAATGAATTTAATACAAGACATTTGAATCATTGGGTAAAATGGTTAACATCATCTCGTCGGTCAACTAATGGTACGTTCAGACTACGACACAAATTCCGACATAAATGTCAGACATTAATGTCTGTGCTATTTACACTTATACGGAATTTTCCACATAAAACTCATTTTATGCAT
>DWQT01004189.1:0-11527 GCA_018244895.1 Myscelus amystis hages | reverse complement strand
CGGCGCTGGTTCCACCGCGGGCAGAGCGTGTACGTTGAGGGGCGGGACCTGCCGCGCTTCCCCGCCCACATACACGCCATAACTGACGAAGCGGTTAGTATTGTTAACTTTACAAACCAGGTAATCTGATGACCTGGGGAAGACAGGGAAACTGCTCGAATCCAAAACTTCAGGAACGAGTCCATTTGCTGTGCTTACAGTTGGCCTGTTTGGTATAAGACTTAAAGGCATATGAATGGAATTTCAATTAATAAAACAATATAGCGTAAGTTATGAGCTATGCAGATATTATTGCCATAACAAATACAATATTAACACTTGAAATGACATAAACGACTTAGATTTCTTGTTACCACCTCCTCTTCGTTTACTTACATATATACTACATACAGTGTCGTAGACTTTTCTTTATTTTAATCGGATAATTTAATAATATGAACGATTGAATTTCAGATATGGGTAAAGAAGACGAACATGGAACGCTTCAGGATATATGTGTCGCAGCTAGCGCGGGGCAAAGTGACTCTAAAGAGACGCTCTTCGTAACTCGTGTGGCCGGTGGCGTGCGTGTGTGTGTGTCCGGCGGTAGTACGTGCTAGATTGTGTGCGGATATGTTTGATCACAAATGTTTTGCGAGTTAAAGTACCAAGTGTAACATGAATTTTCACGGGTTGCCAGTCATGAAATTGTGTAAATACTGTTATGAGTTGGTATTGCCAGTTTTTTTTCTTTTTTAATGACTTCTTTGACTAAAGTTTAATTGATTTGTTATATGATCAATTCTGAATGAATTTGTTTTGACTGAATACTGATGTTTCGGTACTCCATGTTTAAAAACAAAATTTTCGATAATGGAAGTGTTTCAATGATTAAAGATATCTTAATGTACTTTCATGAGTGTAGGCATTCTGTAAAAATATCAGTGAATATTGGTTACCTTTACAAATGCAGGTCCCTATACCCAATGTTTAAGCAATGACCGTATCTGTATGATTTTTTGGCAATAACTAATGAATTTATATTACTTTATATGAAATTGTTTGTTATTTTAACTGAATTAAAAGAAACGCAATTCTGCAGAACGTTATTGAATACTGTATTAAATAGTCCCCGCTTTATCGTAACAGCGCGGTGAAAAATTGTAAATCGTTACTTCAATCATTAGTCTTTTCATCAATTCAAATGTTTAAATCATACATTAGGGACTACTATGAGATTTTTGGTTTTTTTTTTATTTTTCACAAAAATTGTCAAACGACCAGTTGTAAGATATCTGCAAAATATGTTGTATGAGAAAAAAAATATGAGCAACAATAATGAGACTAATAATAGACGTTCAATCACGCACACAGGCGCATACTAGTTTCTAAGGAACTTGTGGTTCTTTTTTGTTACACCGACCGATTTGTCTCGTATTGACTTTTAGCCGATATTGATTGGAAGAGAACTGTTGACTTATGAATTAGTGTCTCAGTACACAGACTTCTTAGATCTTTATTGCCCGAATTAGTTGTTTCTTTGACAAGATGAGTTGAATTGGCACGTTCGAGAAGTTGCAAAGCATTGTGTCGGGTGTGGTTAATGATAATTTTGTATGTACGATCTAAGATCTCGAGGCTCGCGCCCGCCTTTAGCGCAGTGTACAAATGTGTCGTGTGAAATAGAGATATTCATTTTTTTTATTATATTGCATTTCAATGTCATCGGATATATGTTTATCGGTTGGAACGCTCGAATCTCGCGCTCTCTTGTTTGTGGTTAACTATAACGTTAATGAAACACAATTCTGAGCTGTATATAAACAATGTTGGTCAACTGTAATATGAGTGACCTCTAACGACAATTTTACACAACCGGTTCTGTGTTTTGGGGGCACGATAAGCATTTGAGCCCATTGCAATTTGGAGAAGTTAAGTACTGGATGCACTAAAGTATCTAGTCTTATAATTAGAATTTAGTAAGGGCCATTTTATTTGGCCAGTGGTTCTTAAACTTATCAGATACATTATGATTTTCCTTTCATGTTTGTTGGCCACTCGACGTTTGCACGTGCGGTTCGTGCGTTCCAACCGAGCGCTGTGTACAGTCAAATTGTAAATATTATAATATATTGTACATATATGTATGTAATGCGTTGTTATGTAATGTAAAGATCAAATGTCGCGACACGTGGACTGGTTTTTGGACTGTCGCTTTTCATTTTAATTTGAGATACTCTTTTTTTTTATTATACTTGTGATTTTATTTGTATTATGTGTAAATGTGTTGTGAAAAAAAAAATACAAGAGATGTAAATATTTTACGTTTTTACGGATGTAGATGGTATTTGAGAACAAGATCTTTTAATTATATGTATTATAAGAGTATATGTGTTTTTTTTCTTAATTTATGTCTGTAGTCTGTGGTGGCGATAGCTTATGATATCAAGGTCTATTTGAACAATTTAAATTTTATTGCTAATTATTGTTATCATAAATCATAAGTAATCAATAGAATGAGTGGTACTGGCAGCTTGGAAATACCAGGCTTTAGCCACTTTAAAACCTAAACAAATCTTAATGTAAAGTGACGCTTATTTTATACTTTGACTGCGAAGATACCGCGCTTACGATGCTATTTGCTTTTAAATAATTTATTTTTATTGCTGTCTATTACAAGTAAGGTAATAGCCAATTCAATATTCTAAACGCATAGGGCGCAGTAACAATACACTTCCTATCATCAATCTTTCTTATCTCGATCTATCTAACATTACTTGGGTTTTTGCCTATTAAATATTTCATCTTTATTATTTTCTTGGCAGCCTTTAATGCCACAAGTCTACCAGCGAATTTATTTTATGGAGGAAAGAATTGTATAAATAAAAAAGATATTAAAGACCTATCTCAGAGCTAAAGACCTAAAGACTTGTCTATTAAAAATTTTAATCTATCTATAAGTCATTACACACGAGTCGTACACTGTGTTTATAAGCTAGGTAACCATGTAGAAGAATAGTCATATCTTGAAGTCACTGATTGAAGTTCGCCCTTTAAAATGTGTAGAATGTAAAAAATTTGAAGTGATTCATAATGCTTCTAGCGCCATCTCGTTTACAACAGCAGAAAACTCGTGCACTCACATTCGATGACAGTGGAATCTTCTGAAATGAAACAACTTTATTGTCAATAGATGTCGTTAGTTAGTACGTGTGTAAAAATATTGTTACTTCACGAACAGTACAGTCGTGCTTTGGTCACCAAGGCAATATAGGTAGCGGGAACTCGAAACCCAAAACCACATTCCATAAGCAACGCTATCAGTGTTCTTGTTACAGTTCCTCATTGACATTTACCTAGTAATGAAGTCCAACATTTTTATAATCTGGCGCCGGCACTTTTGGTTAACTAGGCAAAAAATCGTTACAGGTTCCACCGCACCCGCACCACTTAATATAATTATGCGGTTGTAGTGAAACTATGAAAAAAATTCCAATCGTCTGTATATACTTGTAATAAGCTTTATGAATGCTTGCGTTTTTGGAATTACATGTCTTTCGACTCGTACAGTTAATCAAAGGTTGGACGTAAACAATAATTTTTATGGAATTATAATGTCATCTCTGAACACTTGCAGATAAACATATCGCGAAGTATTTTACGTGGCTTTTTGCTTATTGGACTGAATAACTCTTACTAGAGCAATGTTTAATTGAAGTACATAATTCATTTTGATTTTTTTCGCTATATATTTATAAACACACTTTCAAATTGCCACATGGTGAAGGACATAGACAACACACAAATAAAAGAACATAGGACTTCTAGAGCGATGAAAGGAATTTAAACGCATCTTCAAATTCAATCTGCCATTCCGCACTTAACCAGTGTGGTAGAATATGCTTTAATGGAATAATAAAACGGACAAAAAAATCAAATTTGTGCTTCTCTGTGAATTGAACGTAAGCGGTCAAAAGACAGTCCAGCTGTATATCTAACCATTGCGCTACGCATCGTCAAATTGTACAAGAGTGTACAGGATGATAAATAAGCTCGCTTCAGCGTAGATAACACCTTAAATATGTAACTCATAGGAAATTACAGCACCTTTTGTAAGGGACTAAGCAACGAAATTACAATCTACGTTTATTTCAATCGTACCTTTTTAAATTTATTTTCGAGATTCTAGAATATTTTAATACTTCCAAGCGCAGGGAACCGTAATAAACATGTAGCGAGTCAACCTTACCATCAACGTCCCTCTTGATTGATTTTTATTGGTAACAATGGTGAACTGGCTTTTCGATATTGGCTGCAACGTCCGTAAATAGGAATGCGGATAACTATACACGTTTAATAAGGTGTGAATGGCTCAATTTGGTGACCGTTGCGAGAAAACCATTAAATTTGCATTTACGTGGAATACCATGTTAAGAAAGTGGGTATTTATTTAGGTAGCTAGGGAAATTTCACAATATGTTGACTTAAAAATTATTTATTATTTAATGCCAAAAAATGAGACAAAATCTTCTGTTTACAATACGACCATATAATAATGAAATAAAATTTTAATTAACTATTTAAAACGTGTTAGAACCCTCTGAGGTTTGACTTATGATGAAAAAAGAGATAAATAATTAATTATTGTCAATTCTAAGTTTCGATTATTTGAAAGACGGATTTGAATAAAGACGGACATTATTAAAATCTATTTATAAATCGCTTTGATAGAGACACAAAAAAGTCAATCAGTGCAGGTTGTTGATTGAAAATAAACATCTAACAATGCTTCTGTTATTGGCATTTATATTGAAATGCACTCTGATGGTTATTTTTATTACCTAAGATGATAAAATATGCTAGTGATGCTCAGTTTACTCGAGTTTAGAGCGCGCCATTAATATCTTTGGTATGTACTAAGTAACTGTAAAATAAAAAGTAATTTTTATTTATTTATTTATTTAAATAAAAGCATAGCAACTAGGTACATAAATAAAATATTCGCTTACAATGTAACAGAAATTATTGTTTCATGTTATGCATCTAAATTAAAGGTGATCAATGATTGATAGGTACAATGGCATTATTAATCCAACGCAAAAAGCCATTACCGAAATTAAACATCTTTGCTGCGGTGTCCATGGTTATCACGCGACACTCGTGAGAAAGTATTCGTCCTGTCGCGAAGTAAATAGGAGTCTTTACACCTTCTTCCTAGTCATTAGAGTCACTGATCTTCCCTTTTGGACTTAAACTGCTTCGAAAACCGCCAAAACTCACTGTCCTTCCCCTTTTGGATACGTCTGTTCAAGTCTTCATCCGGTGATATTGCGATTGAACGGTAGCTTATACAGAACAAACAATTCTGTTTCGACCAGACTGCTGGTCTGTCAAATTGTCGGACTATTTTATTACTAATCTCCTAAATTGTGACAAAACACTAAGCAATACTCACTAAGACTGTTTAAACGAAGCATAAATCGATATGATAATTCGCTTTAATCTTATTTTTCGTAACATCATAATCAAGGAGCGTTATTTATCCTCAATAAAGTCCTCATTAGTAGGATTTATAAACTGTAGCGACCGGGCTGTAAACAAATAAAGTGTACAAGTGTGATACGCGTGGGGATTCAAAACATTTTACATTCGCCTTATGATATATATGTACATACATAGTTATTATAAGCACTACTCCGGACTGTATATTCTGAAATAAGTTACAAGAAAACGCGATTTTAACAAAAGGGACAATTACACGGTATTTTTAAAAAATAATTTCATTAATTACTTAGCATTGAAATTCGCTAGATCTGATATGTACCTATATTTGTCAATACTTACCTTTTGACATGTCGTGAGATTTTAAGTTTTTCTCGTTCAGACATCAGCTGAAGCACCAATCGTTGAAGCAAATTTGATAAACGTAATAAATTACTTTTTTATAAAGTTTTATGAATATTTTTCAGTTAACCAAAAATAAGGGAAACACTATTTTAAACTCTAGTTTCATTATTTTCCATTCTTTCTCTTTTTCATTTTGTAATCTTAGTATCTGTGCTTTTATAACGTAATCATTATAGAAAAGTTGAATAAAAATGGCTTCCGATAATAAAGATAATCCCGTAATTACTTTCTTCGCTCTCCCCCCGTAGCTTGGGTTGTAATAAAACTGGATAACATTACCGGCAGGTGTCAATAGCGGCGGAGGCTTCGATTCATGTGTTGGCTAGTTTTCGATAAAGCCTCATATTTTAAATACGACCGTTACGGCCGGCCTCGAGTTTTAATGATACCGGTGTGTGAATTCAAGTTCAGAATGATCGAGTTTATGATATTCTAATTTTATTTAACAATGTTTACCAAAAGATGGTTTAATTTAGATCAACGTTACCTTTAAATTCTGTTTTTGTTATTTTTATTATTATTTTTGTCTATGTTTGTTGAATGTGTTTTTTATTATTTCTGTCTATATGTGAAGGTAAAGTGTAATTTACATATTATATATAGTTAATAAATAGTTACTGTTAGTATCATATTTGTTCACTGTTAATCCAATTCTGATTGTTTAATATCAAAGCCTCCGCATTAGAAAATACAGTAGCGTTGTATAGTATATTTTACATCTAAACCACACCATACATTACGCTCTATGAAATAGAAGATAATTTCTTCAATGTCACATACCGTAGATAATGTATGACTTGAATTTATGTATTCTCTCGTATACAGTGCTATATTATGGGCTTTCCGTTTTCACTTAGTAAAGAGGAGATCAGGTTTAAGGTTCGGATACATACTGACTCAATTTCATGATCAAAATAACGATTTTGTCACCTGATCTTTTAAGATAACGAATATGACCACTTACTTTATTCAGCGTGACATACATATAACTTTGTGGGGGCTTAACGATGGCGAATACCGCATCTTAATCAGTGGCAATAATTTACAGCAAATATGCGCTTAATTAGAGGCGATGATTATATCTGAAAGACCGAGAAAGGCCACAACCATATATCGGTTCACGGGAGCCATTAAACATTCACATTTGACGTAACGCGATGCTATAATAACTTAATTCGGTCCCAGCTCCCGTGAGATATGATAATAAATGCAGCGAAATATACAATTACTTTCTTATTTGGTGTTTGGTCGTCTTAAGTGGGTATGGATGTCTCGTTAAAATATTTGCCGTTGGTACGACTGATTACAATTTTTTTTTCCGAACCTTTATTGTTCCTCACCTGGACACAGATCTCTCGCGGTGAGGAGGTTCAGGCCTTAGTCTGCCATGTTGACCAATTGCGGATTGGCAGACTTCACACACCTCAGAAGAGTTAGAAATTTTTATTACATCTCCGAGGAATGGAGCTGATGCTTTTCTTCACTGCTGTAGTGAGTGATATTTCAATTTTGAGCTATAAAAGGCACCTAACAAATCAGAGGATTGAACCCAGACCGCCCGGAGTGAAAGGCTGAATTTCAAACCACTAGGCCATCATTTCTTGTTTATATAGTAAACAGGGTGCCTTATCATCTGGACGTGTGTGCAAACCAGTAGTAAACGCAGCGTCGTACCGCATATACGAGTATGTAACTTATTGCTGGCTGAATAATTATAGCATTTCAAGCCGCGTTTGTAACTGAGATAGTTAGAGACAAAGACAGAGACGTTAAAGTTAACATTAAGTATTACCTTTCGTTAAACAGTTATTTCTTCAGTTGCGTCAAATATGTTTGACCAATTTTGACGCCGTTTTAACAAAATTACTACGCGTATCACTCGTTACGATTTTACGCACAAATAGCAATACTTCGAGCCTCGAAAACGTTACTAGCGACATTGACCGTGATACCGCGTTCAACTTCATTTGAACCCGCGACTCTTGCACGCACCACTAATCACGCGGGTGTTTAGGCAAATTGCTTGAGCATTGCTATCAGCGCCCACGCGAGCCGCCGCGCTGCGGGCGCAGGACCCACTTAGGTACTCTTTCTTTGTATTGTACATAGGTGTGGTGTTACGAGTATACATTGCGTCACGGACTAAGGATTTTGACTTGTTGTTACCGGCTTCGGACGCCTAGAGAATATGGACCACCATATTTAATTTCAAGTACGTACTACTACAACGGAGAAAAATGATGTTTATGTGAGATAAATACGTGATACAGAAATATTCTTCAATTGTAATGATTTTCTTTGGTTGTATGTTTAACACTGCATTTTGTACGTGGCCAATCTTTTCAAATTATATTATAAACATACTCGTATGTATTGAAAACAAAAAGTAAAGAAGCCTTTCTCTTAGCACGGTTGCATGTACAACGATGTAACAGTGTGCAGTTAGCGGCTGATAATGTAAGCTAGAACTAATTTTTGAAAAGAACTGAACGGGGTTTATGGAACACATTCAAAACATTTCATATTTCAAATGCTAGGCGAAACATTTATTTTTCTAGAGAATGTCACACCTGTTTTTTATTAATTTCGAAGTGTGCCGTTTCTAAATTGTTCTGCTATATTAGATAGTTATTTGAGCTGTACATCGACGTTGGAGATATTAGGTAATATAACGAAAATTAGCGTTCAATCCTAATTATTTTGAATATGTCATACATTAAATTTATTCGGAAACATAAAATAGGTATGCATATTTTTCTATTCTATTCATTGTGGTTATCCTGTTGTGGTAGTAACGATAATTCAAACAGTATCGTCATCCATTATTATATACATGATAAACAATAGTAGGTTAATGATCGCAATTTGACCGAATGGCGACGTTGAATCATTTAACCGAAACAAATTAGCGCGCGACGACAGGCCTCCGTCGCAGGGCCCGCCGAAACTCTAGCCTGAGCCGAATACAGTTACCCAAGTCGTGATGGACAAAGTCAATTTATAAAGTCGATGTCCTGCCACTTTGTTTGCCAGTCTCGGATGTACCGCGACGCCGCACCATTCAAAACGTAGCCACCGGCATCGGCGTGACGCGCCCACTTCCAAATATTTTCGAAATAAAATCCCGAATTTTTTCAATCGCCCTTCATTAAAATTCAACGCACGCATAGCGTCCTAGGCCGTCCGACGCGACACGCCACTGACACATTTCTGCGGTTTCGCGCGCCTATTGAATTTAGAACAGTTTTTGTTTTTCTTTCGAATCCGTGCTTTCGATATTGTTGTGCCAGCTAAACGTGTACGCTAATTGGAAAACTGGAATTTTCATAAGGACGTCAAATTTACTCTTTTTATTTTTGTGGTGAGTTTAGAATTTAATTTAAATAAAATCAGCTTTAAATATTATAAATAAGGCAATATTAATGGAATTCATTCATTAAAATGTTCTGTAAATAATTCGTGCCATAGATTAAATACTGGCCGAGTGTACATTTGGAAGTTTTATGAAAAAAAAACAAAGTAATAATTTGCCCATAACAAAGCACGCGATCACAACTGGAAATTTAATTTTAAAACTTGGTAGGAGTTCCAATATCGTAAAGCTGTCGTTAATTTAAATGCTAGGCTGCTGTATTTTTTAAATCATGAATCATATTTATTCGAGCCATCGCAATGAATATTCTATAATTTCCATATTACCAAGTTATAATGTTTTAGTAAATTCGAAGCATGTTCATTCTTTAATTTGCCCAATAACCGATGTTTAATGATATTTTAATTTTAAAAAATCTTGTTTTCTTTACGAACGCTTACAATTTGAATTAATTAACAAGCTTTTATCGAAGACAAAAATTGTATTGCTTGATATAATGCTAATTAAGCGGACGTAGTGATTGGTCGGTCAAACGTAAACAATTTGTTCTTTTATTATTTTCAATTTGGTATTTCGCTTTATTTATGATATAATTAATGTTCACACACTTTTTTTATTTTCCAACCGTTCACAACAGCAATACGTCCAATGAACATTAATCATAACTGGCAACACAACCTTGAGTCTTATCGAGACGCGTAAAAGTCTAGAATCGAATATAGATTTCTTAGACATACATATAGTAGTATTGCGATGCATTTGCGTAGCGTGCAAAAGCATTAAGAAACCTCGGGCCCTGAAGCTAATGAACCGAACAAAAACACACTGTTTTAACAATCCCGAACCGGTAACACAGAGCGGCTGACATTTCCAATTAAAAAAAGATGATCTGCTATTCGGTCTTTCTTGTCGTGATATCACTATAACGCTCTTGGCGACATTACGCTTAAAGGAACTGTCACACCGCGATACTAGAGAATATTTTTTAATGAAACCGCCTACCCTTTGACAGCCAGTAAAATAAACAGTAAGTCCTAACTTCACTCTTCAGTCTTACTCACAGATCCTATAAATCGGGATTTAACATAATATGTACTTACTGTGCTGATTAGCACAGCAGCCATCGTAAAAGGGAATTTATCCGATTATCAGATTTAATCTGTTAAAAATAAAAGTCTGAACACTCGAAGGTGTATGTCAGGATTCGGACCCCAGACCCGTGGAAGGGGAGCTGAAATGTAAACATAAATATCATTGCTTAATAGTTACGTTACTGTTACATGCTGATACATTTTGAAAGGTTTTAATTTCTTATGAAATAATATGAATCGCCCGTTACTCACTCGCTGTCAGACGAGTGAGATAATATTATTATAACGTAAATTGGTATATCTTTTCGTTTGTCATTTGGTGAGAATATAACGTCTTAGCCTCTCAACCTTATAGTTGAGGTCGAAACACATTTTTATGGGATTTTCCTATTGCAATATGTCGTTTGTTGCCAAGACTGTCCGCGACTACAAATTGGTTTTGAGTAAATACGTACTCAAGTAAGGCCAATTGTAGACTACGGCATTTTGGGTAGTCTATATGTACAGTAGTTACTCTGACTGCTGAGCTGAAGGGATTTAATTCAAATTGAGAACATAGAACATTAAATTCTTTATAATAGTCAGATACCTTTTCTTGATACGTATTGCAATATTTACAATAGAGCATTCCAAGAATGGCGCAGGTAAATGTTTATGGAGATTTTGTAGAACGGGGAAAAAACGGAATACAATTTGACTGCAAGGCGGGAGTGTGTGAACATGATAGTACCCACATAGATAGGTATAGACAATAAAGAGGCTTTTTATCAATAGCGAAATGAAAACAGTTCAGTAGTACTTATCAGGCCAGGCAAAGACAATATAGTTTATTTTGCCTTTGCCTCATCTGATTGTGAAACGATTTTCTTTTTTTTTCGAGCTATTGACGAGCTTTAGTGTTGTCAATAAAAATTGGAAACAAAAAAAAGGGTACAATATTTTTGTAACATACAACTTGAAAGATTACATTTAGTGCGATAGTTTTTGGTTAATTGGAATTTTTCCTGACCGGAATTTTCTTGAACTTCACTATTGAATCGAGGGCATTGGGTTCCTTTCTCACCTAGAACCAATATTTGTGTGAAAAGCATGAATATTTAAAGACAAAAGACAAAGACAAAAGACATTTATTTGCACAAATATGGGTACATTAGAGATCTTAAAAAGTTACTAGTTC
>DWQT01004188.1:0-11528 GCA_018244895.1 Myscelus amystis hages | reverse complement strand
GTTCCGCTAATAATTATAATCGCGAGAAACTTAGTGCGTTACAGTTTCTATTAGTCAGTTTTATTGTCGTTGATTGGTAACTCTTTCGAGTTTTAACCAAGTCGACATAAATGCTGCGTCTAACGATATCCACTTCCCGCGTTACATTACCGCGATCCGCGAACCGTACAGGCAGGGTGCCTACTATATAGGCAGCCGGAAAGGAACCTGCAGCAGAAGAAGGACTTCTCCATCGAGCGACGAAGAACAACAGGATCCCCACGTAAGATTAGAACGACAAGGTTCAGAGGTAACGTACGATCCCCGTATCGATGCGTTAATATACCAGGTCAGTGCCTTTTAAATATTATTATGCATCAACTGTGTGTGCAAATCGATAATATAAACCGCCGAACCTGTCGAACGACCTATCGATTTCGATAGTCGTGGTATTCTATAAGCAATATAATAAGATTTAGTTAAAGTAACTACAACAAAATTTTACATTCCTGTACGGCAACACGTCCGTTATAGTAAAATTTTGATCGATATGTGTGCTCAGCCTTTGCCCTGTAATACAAAAATCAATCGTGTAGCCCTAACAAGGGAAAACATTTTCTACCACCAACGGGGCTAATTATTGCTGCACTGCATTGGGCAATAGCTCTGTTACAATAAAGGAAAACTATTAAGGGCGAAGTAGCAACCTATCACTAATTAGTGTTATAGTAAACCAACAGTACTAAATCAAATTTCGTATTTATTCTTCAAATTCGTAATTATTCTTTTCGTGTCTACCCACAAGTACAAAAAAAAAAAAAAAATGACTACCCGCAACAGTCGTAGGAAAAAATGCCGACTACCGGTAACAGTCGTAGAAAAAAAAAAAAAAAATGCCGACTACCCGCAACAGTCGCAAGAAAAAATGCCGACTACCCGCAACAATCTCAAGGAAAAATGCCGACTACTTGCAACAATCTCAAGGAAAAATGCCGACTACCTGCAACATTCAGAGGGGATCAATTTTTAAAATACCATTGCTAAGGTACCGATGATTTGCACTTGGTATCACCAAATTCATAATATCAGTACTCTCAGTTTGTCGAATTGCGAAGTACGTAAAACGTCATTTGATCACAACATCAAAAAAATAATCGAACAGTACTCGTTGAATTAGCGATGACCCACGAACTCCGACAACAACACGGACTACAAACAGTTGCAGAAAACCTTGAAATTTCAACTCCAAGCCCTTTCTGAGAAAGGAAAACGATGGAATAATGCGTCCAATATTTGACGCTCGGGAACCAAATTCGTGTAAGAATTATACTTTCATTTAATTTCACACAGTTCACTTCCAAGTTTCCTTCAAACAGGCAACTGATGATACAATAGACATCGTGCAGGCGTACCTCCATGTCTCTATAGCAAGGTGTCATCGAATGTTCTTACGAGTCAGTTACTTTGGTCAATTACGAGAGATGTTTTCGCCAACACTGAAGTAGGGTTCGGAACCATACCCTTCAGCCACCATGACCAGTCCAGGTCCTCTAGCGGCGCAAGCTGTGAGGCTCTTGGATCATATGAACTAACAAATAATTTTCAGTCCCATGCCCTTCAGTGCTATGCCGGATCGCGGAGATCCTGCGTGCACTAGGATGTCGAGTTCTAGTCTATCTAGACGATATCCTCACGGTCTACCATGACCAATCCAAGTCCTCTAGCTGCGCAAGCTGTGAGGCTCTTGGATTATCTGAGCTAGCAAATAATTTTCAGTGTTATGCCCTTCAGCGCTAAGCCGGATCGCGGAGATCCTGCGTGCACAAGGATGTCGAGCTCTAGTCTATCTAGACGATATCCTCTCGGTCTATCACGACCAATCCAAGTCCTCTAGCTGCGGAAGCTGTGAGGCTCTTGGATTATCTGAGCTAGCAAATAATTTTCAGTGTTATGCCCTTCAGCGCTAAGCCGGATCGCGGAGATCCTGCGTGCACAAGGATGTCGAGCTCTAGTCTATCTAGACGATATCCTCTCGGTCTATCACGACCAATCCAAGTCCTCTAGCTGCGGAAGCTGTGAGGCTCTTGGATTATCTGAGCTAGCAAATAACCTTCAGCCCCATCTGATCTCCAGCCCCATGCTTTGAGTGCCACGGCGGATCGCGATGATCCTGCGTGCATAAGAATGTCGACTACTAGCGGATCTAGATGATATCCGCTTAGTCCGCCAGGACCAGTCAAAGTTTTCAAGCTGCGGAAACTGTGGGGCTCTCGTATTATATGGGGGCAAGTAAGTTTTTAGTTCCAAATTCCCGATAGCAAGGCATAATCGAATCTGCATAAGAGTCGGCTACCTGACATCCGTAAATATCTGTGGACTCCAGCGTCACGCCTATTCTCTTCAGTAACAATCGAGATCGCTAAAATCTTGCGAGCAAAAGGATGTTAAATTCCAGTCTATCTAGACGATATCCTATTGGCCCTCTAAGACTAGTTCAAATTAAGTTCGCAAGCTACGTAAGCCGCGAGACCTTAAGAGCTCCTGCGGCCAGTAATTTTGCAGAAATCGGTTCTAAAACAGACCCAACATATAGAATTTGGTGGAAATTCAGTGACAGATGGTAGTCAATAGTGGCTTTACCCAATAAATATTATTAAACAGCACTGTCGATCAGTTTTCTGTAACTGAAGAGTTCTGAGTTGAATCAGCCTCCGGCAATCAGTGGGGCCTGCTGGGACAGATACATTTTGGCAATTTTGTAATCCCACGAGGGTGTACACACTTTGGTAACCTCCATATCTACTCGCGTCGTTTCAATACAATGTTATCTCGTTGAAAATAACCCCTCCCTGTACAACTTGTGCAAATTGTGCAACTATACATTGACAGCTAACAAAGGGCCTGCTACCCTTTTTTTCGGACGGGGGGGGGGGGGACGCAATGATATGGTGTCTTGCATGCTTGTCACTATGATATCATATGATATCATCTTACGGTTTTTCCCTCATGAAAGGTGGCGTAACAACAAGAAAGAACGGTCTCCTGTATAAGGTCCGTCCGCTTCAATCTGAATGTTGAATGGTGAATGAAAAAATGCATTCTTGGATTCAGTATACCTGCATTGTATATATACAAAAAGAGAAAGATGGGCCACATCGTTGGACACGCTCGCCATAACGTTCCAGCTGTCACGTCTCAACGAAAAGCACAACAAAACTCTATGATTTCCCGAGAGATACAATGCAATAGCAGACAGGCTATCACGAAGGGAGCATCCCCCGGAGGGCATTTGTGACCTAAGCCATGGCGGCAGTATCTAGGAAATGGGCAACCACTTATAGACCTATTTGCATCACAGCATACGACCATCGTGATAAAGTATGTAAATAAATATATAAATAAGTGATGAAAAACTAAAAGGTTTTTAAATGCATTCAGCAAGCCCTGAAGATACCAACTAGCCGTCATTCCGAGAATACAGGAAACGTTGAAAACAGGATTACGTCACAGCCTCCTCCTTAAATGGAAACTTTAACCTTGACAGTTTGGAAAATCACAGGTTTGAAACTCAGATAAAGGAGTGCTTCATCCAGGAGAGGGAATTGTTAAATAATACCAGGCGTAAATTGACATCAGCCACTTATCTTCCAGCAATTCGATGCCTGACATGGTGTTCCAATTCGCACGTTAATTATTAAATCCCACAGCCTGCCAATGACACCGGATAATTAACGCTTCTGTTAATTAAAGAGTTCATTACATTCAGTGATTTTAGTTAACAAAGTCAGCGATCACTTTTTTGCGACCTTCGTATAGAACACCATGTTTTCTCAAATTACTTTCGTAAAAATACGTCCATGTAGTAAAAGTATAATTTCGGCAATTAGAGTAGCATAACCGAAAGTACTAATATATTCAGTCATGTGAGATCGAAATTTCTATAATAATCTATCTTTAGCTTAATCCACCTATGGATTTACTTTTGAGTTGGCAGAAGAGCGACAACGGTGTCGCTGCTAGCTTCGGAATGTAGAGTCCATTATCTCACTTTGCTCAAAATATCAAAAAAATAGTCTTACCAATAAAGTTAATAACGTGAAAACAAAACGCTTAAGTTTTCACAAATACTATTGCAGAATTATTCAATGCAAATTAAGATATTTATTTGAATTCTTGAAATACCAGTAAACTCGTTTTCAAAAATTCTTGCTACATCCTGATTGTTATTAATTGAATTGTTAATTTACCAATAACTATTTTGTGTTATTGTTTATACTCTATATACAGGTTTATAAGAATAGAAATGCTGAGCGCTTGGTGCTTCTGCCTGCCCCATGGGAGACCCGGCGTGGTGGTATAATGATAATAATTACGCTCTTGTATCAAATTCGTACAGAACAACATTTGGTAAGAGAGGTATTTTATTTCCGTTAAACGTACTAAACTAGACTTACAATTAATCAACATACTTTTGATGGTTACATATTAATTACTAATAGACTAATAATAGAATAGAATCTACTATTCTATTCGGTTCTTATCATCATAGCGTTGTGATAACCAGCTCACCAGCAGATAACAAACACGTCTTCATGGCAATGCTGTATGTTTTCGAGAGGCACATCAATATAACGGTTTTACATAACAATAAAACCGATATTATGTGCCGGAAAGAAAACATACAGCATTGCAGAAAGTTCTTTCTGGTGAAGACTATGAATACAAAATGGCGATACTTCAATAGGTAACCTACGCACTTGCTGGCGACCTCTAGCGGTGGAAATCGACATTAAATACCGGATATCAATACAAGTACACACTGCTTCTTCATGGCAATGCTGTATGTTTTCTTTCCGGCACATAATATCGGTTTTATTGTTATGTAAAACCGTTATATTACGTTTCTTTCCCTCAACTTGAGTCTGTGACATCTGTCACTTAATGACGTCAAACTGGAAATAGCGACTTTATTCCAAAAAAAATTTTGGTGTTTTTTTTTTGTATAATCAGTGTCTTTAGTGTAGTGTAGTATATTCCAGATATACTAAAATAAATCAATTCCGTTTCATTAAATATTTTAGACGGACATATTGTATAGGAAAATCACGCGACAATTTTACAATCGACAAAAATGAGACAAAGTGCATACTGTTGATCGACCCAAAAAAAAAAATGGATTTTACGACAATTTCAATCTAAGATATATGTACCTTGCTTTTGCAGTGGCACATGGAAAATAGGTGATGATATAGAGAGAGATGTTTATCACAGAGTAAAAATAATTGTATTCAATAGATGATATAAAAAAAAATCAAATAAAAAAAAACAATTGAATGCTACTGCCCCATCGGTGACACAATGCGTTAAACAGTTCAAAAAAAAAGTATAAAGAAATAAACGGAACAAATAAACCTGACGCGTGACGTGTAGAAAGCTAAGAAGCGACGTTATAATATAATACGTTATATAATAAATTACTGCAATAGATATAAGAACAAGAATCAATCCTATCAAATAGAACACGGAACAATTGTATAAGCACAATACTGGAACGTTACACATTTGGAGATTATTTCATAAGACCCCGCATACTGCATTACATGGGTATACATAAAATTATAAAATAATGATTATCAATATAATTATTACATAAAAATATTCCGATTTATTAATATTTATATATCTATTAATATAATATCTAGAACAATTGTTTCCAAATATCCATCAACATTGAATTATTTCTATTAAATGTAATTTCCCAGTTATTTGAAATCAATCAATTTCAACTCAATTATTATTGAATGTGATATATACATTATAAAAAAAGTACTAAAATCTATTTCACAAAAAAAATATATGCACCAAGATACAAATAAATAACATTTGAGCCCAAAGATGGTTTAGTTATTTTATATCTAGAGAATTTATATATTTGAATAAAAATAGACCATTCTCCATAAGAGAGAAAAATTTAGTTATGGTAATTGATAGATTATGCAATAAATGTTTTTTGTGAATTTTTATGTTTATTTATTAAAAAAATATCATTACGTCTGTAAAACTATAGGTGACGTGTCTTTTTAAAATTATCATTTGATGATAGGTGTTAAATATTTTTATACTTTAGAAGATGGATAAAAAATAATACTTAAAAATAATTATATCTTGCCTTATAAGAAAAATAAAAAAAATTATATATATAAAAAATATATGTTATAATCACCTAATGTTCACTTACAAATAAAAAAATAATCGAAACTTTTAAGAATACCGGAGAACTTTTAATGTATGCATTCCATTACATTAATTGTTTCAATTCCAATTTACAAAAGCATACGAATTTCAATGTATTCCATTAAATCAAATGTAATTCGATAAAATATGAAAATGTCATTTTCCCAGCATTAATTTCTTTGCTTTAAATTAATGGAAAAATGAACATGACGACGGTAAGAATTCAATTAAAATTCAATTAATTCGTTAGCACATTGATCACCTTGTCTTGTTGGTTGCCCTGATACTGGTATGTACGTTGGGTATACCCTTTACCCTTTTACGGGCATACCCGTTGCTTGAGAATATTACCAAAACGTCAAACCCCTCATACATTACTTCCAAAACATTCGGCGTAACAATATTAACTAAACAAAAAACAATCAAAACTAATACTCGATCTAGGTAACAAATGTATTCGAAACGCCTGCTTCCGCAGACACCTACAATACTATTTAATATTATTCAAACGTAACGCGTATGCCTCAGTCATAGAGCCGATTACGGCTTGAGCTCTCCGTTTGTAAATATTAATCCATTCTCGACTCTAAGACGTAGGATTACGGTTCATAATAACAACGAACTATTTGGTTATAGGTACAACGTTTTGTACAATAATAAAATGCGATAAATGCACTGGAACCTCACCGGCACAGCAAGGTACATAGAGTACTGGACTCCTTGGAATTTGCCAGAACATTCTGACACATTCGCACATTCAGACGATATGTACGGAGTGAGTATAAGAAAAGTACTATTCGTGTAAATCTTTTTAACATTAAAATTGCGTGTTCTTTAAGGTTTTTCTTTAACATTGCGATTTTAAATCTGCAATATACACAAGTATGTATATATTTAGTGTTTAAAATTTAAAAATATTAATTTTAATATTGGATAGAGATTGAATATTTTAAGAATATAATAAAACTATCATAACTATAATACTTTCCCCATACGTAAGATTAGTATAATTTTCTTTCCCATAACATATAAATCGACTTTTTGGTAACCTCAAATCAAATCCCTGTGTACTGAGTTAAAAAGAATCGTTTAATACCACATTAAATTTGATTATTTCCATCTAAATGATTAATTATTGCTCATTTTTTTTTATATAACAAGACGGAAAAACTCATCAAACAGTTTAAGGTTACGATTCAATCGAATTAAAGCGATTGAATATCGATTTTGGAGAAATAGTTATACGAAAACCAATCAATCGAATACGATACGAAAATCGATATAACGGCGCCTATCACCACGATTGCTAACGAGTCCCTTGGTGTCGATAACGTGATATATTATAACCACAACCCCTTTAAGTCCACCCCTTCATTATACTCCCATCCAATCCGGCCAACTGTGGCCGCTTAAATTTGGATATCGCTTGCAATCTGCAATAGCCACGAGACTATCCAGCTATCGATTGTTACAAATGCACGCGTAAAATTAATTTGTCGTGATAATATCGTACTAAACATTTAAAGAGATGAAAAGTAAAAAACACTGGATCCGAATACATAGTGAATTGCACCAACCATACTTCTTAGCACAAGTGGCAACGAGTCCTTCCAAAGGGCTCGCGGGGAGATAGGAACTCCTTCTCTCCTCTCCTGTCCTCTCCCTCCCCTACAGCTTGCAGGACGGCACCACGTCGCGCCACCAGGCCGCGCGCTCGAACACGCCGGGGTGGCTGAAGAACGCCTTCTGAAGGTTCTGGTACAGCTGAAGCGAGAAAAGACGGTTATTTTGAAAAAGCAAAGAGGACTCAGAAATACTATGTATCAGTTTTTTGATGGTGAGTTTAAATTTTAAATGCATTAAGGGACTAGCTAGTATTATTCTACGAGTGAACTGATCTCGGTAAGAATGTATGGGGAAATGGCGTTCCGTGTTATACAATCAATTTTCATACACACACACACGCATACGCACACACACGCGCACACACATACACACACTAGCGCGCGCAGGCACGCACGCACGCGCGCCCGTGCGTATGATGTATCGCGTGAGGTAGGAACGATTAAAGGCATCGGTAAATACGGTCTCACCTTTCCGTCGCTCTTGCCCAGCACCGAGTTGAGCACGAAGTCGGTGGGCGCGAGCGCGTCCACGACGCTCACCATCTCGCCCTTGAGCTGCGCGCACAGCTCGAGCACGGCGTCGCGCAGCAGCGCGGCCGGCGCGCCGCCCGCCGCCCACCCGCCCTGGTACAGCTCCACGAGGTGCCGGTCCAGCGCCCACAGCCCGTACAGCAGCGCCAGGTTGGTCAGGACCGGCCGCAGCGCGCCCTCCGCCCGCTCGACCGCCTCCGCGCAGTACAGCAGCGCGAGGTACTCCGCGTACGCGCGCGTCAGCGTCTTCCAGCGGTACACCTGCGACCTGTTCTTCGCCTGCGCCTTCGTCAGCCCCTTCGCGATCTCCGACTCGTTCTTGTCGTGCGTGTGTTTCAGCAGCCAGCATAGGAGCCATTTGTACGTGGACATTACAACTGGAATTGGATTTTGTCGGTGATGTTAAAAACATTTTTATGAGAAAAGAAAGAGAATCATTTCTTTCTTTCTATCGTTGCTTTATATAAATACTTATAAAAGGAAATAACTATGATCAACTTTAAAATAGGATGTCTATGCACACTTTATACGAGTTTCAATTCAAATCTTGACTATATCGGTAGAAATTTGTTCAAAACACAAAACTGTGTGTTTCGTGTTCAAATTTACTTTTCTTCTTATTTTCATTTTCGTTAGAAAACAAAGTAATATAGATCTTATTACTTCAAAATAGGAACTGATTTATTTTCAACTAGTGCGTAGTTTGAAAGATCTGCGCATACATAGGGACAGGAAGAAAAAGCGACTCTGTTTTATACTATGTAAGACTCACATTGCATCGTTTTGAGCTCCTTCGTGGTGGTGCAAGTGAACTTGGCGCTGATGATCTTCCTGTAGTCCTTGAGGAAGGCCACGGTGCCGAGCGGCGAGTCCACGGGGTTGCCGGCCAGCGCCGCCTCGTACTGCCGCAGCAGCCAGTTGCCGGCCTGCTGCGACAGCACGTTGTTGTCGCCCTCGTACGTCACGGTCGGCTCGTGGTTGCTTCTGATGTCGCCTAAGTTCGCACACTGCGGATGGTAAGGATTCCAATTACTTACAGACCTTTCTACATTTATACGACAGAGAATATTGGTTTTGAAATACTTTAACCGTGATTTGTGATAGTAGGTTAGGCAAAATAGCTTAGAATAATTTTCATAATTTGCACGGTAAGTTTAAAAATCTACTACAAAACAGTACGTATCGTTAATAGATTATCGATAAACATTAACGTAGAAAAAGATTTAATAGAGTTCTGACCCACCACTGCAAACTCGGCCACATAGTTCTACAAGCATTGTACTTGACTCGACCTGGGGTGCGCCAAGGTGCTATTTTAGCACCACTGTTGTTGTTTATCGATCGCCAAGCGTAATTGAGGCCAAACAGTTCCACAAGAATTGCACTTGACTCGACTTGGGGTGTACCAAGGTGGTATTCTAGCACCACTGTTATTGCTTATCAGTGGCCAAGTGTCGTGAAGGGCTAGAAGTAGTTTCCTGACCTTGAGGTAGCCGTGGCCGCCGCACGCCTCGCGGCACTGCTGCGCCGCCTCCAGCACGGTCCACGTGAGCAGCGGCTTGCTGCACGACACCATCGCGTGGATCTCTGAAACCGCGTCACTCTGTATTGCGGAAACAGATCCCGTGTCAATATTATAATACAGCACCGATACGTTGCGCACACCTTTCGACTTGTCTTAGTGCATATGATTAAATATTAATATCAAAAGCGGTTATATTAGTTAGTATCAGATTTATTACATAGTATAAGAGACTTTGTGTAAAAGAGAGCATCGATGTAAAAATGAGAAAGGGAATGCTCCGACTCTTCGGGCACGTGGAAAGTGGATTTTAGTGTATTAGTGGGTTTTAATAGAGCAGTTTTTGTTGAGGCACAAAAACGGTATGTATATACATATTTAGTAATTATTATAAAAGAATTAACAGTGGAAGATGATCATCAAATACGAAAATGCATATACTTGCCGAGTTACGCTAGAAATGGACAAAACGTTATATCGTTTATTTGTATTAATAATAAAAAACAAGTATGCATTTAAAAAAACCAAGCAAAAGCAATAAACAACGAGACAGTTCAATGACCGCCCCCCGCCCTACACCCTACACCCCCCCTCGCGTCTCTCAGCTTTCTATACTTACGCGTTTAATAGAGGATTTCGTATAATATTTGTATTTGCGGCGCTATAATAAAATAACATTCGGTACTCACCAAGTTGTCCACTCGCAGCCCAGCGTTGGACTTTTCCACGATGTTGAGATAGATGTGAGTGAAGTTCGCTATGTACAGTTTGAACACCACCGCCGCGGCCACGTAACCGAACAGGCGCCATTGCTGCGACACACATGGATATATGTTGTACTTATGAGAAGCAGTATAGACTTATGTTAACTACCCTTCCAGTGGTTCACTGCTCGACCGGATTTCCTCGCATAGCGAGAGGGATTTACGCCATAGTTTACCACGCTGGTTCGGTAGACTATTGGTAAGACTTCACACACCTCAGAAAACATAATACGCTTTATAACATCTCTAAGGTGTGCTGGTTTATTCGCGATGTTTTCTTTCGCCGTAACAGCGAGTGATATTTAAATTACAGTTATAAAATGCACGTAACAAGTCAGAGGCGCGTGCGAGGTGCAAACCCAGATCGCCCGGAGTGACACACTCAAAGCAGCAAACTATCGCTGCTTTCTATGCTACACCCATGTTTACACCTGTCTATATGTGGTACCTATGTACTGTACATATATTATGTAGGCACTATAGGTCTCTACTCACGTGCAGCTCGTACTCCAGGAGCGGTATCTCGTTGTCCTTCACGCCGAACTGGCGGCGCGTGGCCGCGTAGCGCACCGCGATCGCCACCACGCTCGACATAGAGTGGCAGCTCTCCTGCATTATGCCGATGCGACCTGATCGCGACGCGGATATATTCATTATGTTCAAACTACTTATTAGTCTTAACTAGGCTAGATCGTAGTCCCATAAAGTGCCCCAGTCACTTTATAATTTAAAAAAATATATATGAATGTGGACATCGGTGTAAACGTACTGTATACATTATACATAGTAAAAATCTATCGCCGCCATAAATACGATTGAATGAATATAAACGCCAATATATTTTTTATTTATTAACACTGATTAGCAACCAAC
>DWQT01004187.1:0-11531 GCA_018244895.1 Myscelus amystis hages | reverse complement strand
AAGTGAACGTACATAGAACACAGTGGTTATAAACCCTAATACTATTTAAAAAAACATACGTATATTTTAGGTTCATAAGCTGTCCAGTTCCCATAACACAGACATTTATTAGGAATGGACGTGTGTGAATTTGTCACAACTATTATAATTATTAACATATTACAATGATGTTTCGTAGACGTAAATAAAGATATAATACGGATGCTGGACCAGGGACCGCCTGTGTTCTGCTACACCAAGACAGGTGATAACAGCTACAATTATGTTCTGGAAGCTGCTGGCAGACACATGTCGTTCAACTTCACGCTGGGCGAGGATACAGAAGTAGTGAGACGGAATGGTGAAAAGGTAAGATTTATACTTAACCTAACTCGCAACGCGGCTAGCTCGATCAGTTCGAATCTGGAACTGATAAAAACGCACAAAGCCTGCTGTATCTTGTCCATTTTTAACACCCAAATCAAAATGAATTTCTATATTCATGTTAAATCAGTTTAAAGGACAATGAAATGTCACTCGGAATCGTTCAGCTCTTAGTAACAATCACTAAACTGACAGATTAGTTCGGGTCAATTCGATGAGATACTAATTTGATTTTCTGCTAACCTTTTCGTTGGTAAGCTCTGAACACCACTCGGTTCCACTGCAAGTGAAGAATAACATGCTTATTCATAGTCGTAAAATAATAAGATATTGAATTAACGCAAAAAGAGATAACGCAATATATTGATTAATGATTGCAGACGCACGTGGTAGATAAAACTCGATATACGTTATATATATATCTGTGAAAGTTTAACATATTCTGCTTTATCATTCTTACTTTACATAGATTATTTTGATTACTGGTTTTATTATTAAGTTTTGTGAACTAATCATGAGCTGTAGTAAATAAACGTTAGTCCGGTGATATTTTGTGTTTTAGTAAATTGAATGTACATATACAGTGTATACGATCTGACTGAATACTACGTACTAAATCTTGAAACTTATAGGTATAGGTAAATATTTAATCCTTGGCAAATCCTGCAACTGCAATACTAAATCCTGCACAATCCTCACCAAATCCTGAATAGTTATGATACTAAACTCTGCACAATCCTCACCAAATCCTGAATAGTTATGATACTAAACCCTGCACAATCCTTACCAAATCCTGAAAACTGCCACGGTAAATCCTGCACAATCCTCACCAAATCCTGAATACTTATGATACACGATCCTTACCAAATCCTGAAGAGTTATGACACATACTAAACTCTGCACAATCCTCACCAAACGCTCCTAAATACTCGTACGTCATGAACTCTACACACCCTGCACGATCCTTACCAATACTAAATAGTTCCATACCAAACACTGCACAGTCCTTACCAATCCTGAACACTTGCATACTAAATCCTAAATACTGTGGACCTAACTTCTCTTTTACTGGTACACAGATAAAGGTGGTATTCACGATGCCGAGCGAGAACGAACTGCACCAAGTGATGACTTTACGGAATGGAAAACTGGTTTACTTCTATAGAGAATTCAATGACAATGAAGCGAAAATGGTAAGAGGTTTACATGTCCGTTTATTGAGTCGATTCATTATTTAAAACGGAAAAAACTTAAACGTGATTAAAACAGAACTACGCGAAGACTGTTGCAGTATTCGAAAATATATAAGCTTAAAATTTTAAAATTCTACAATACCAATCAACAAGTCCTATTCCTGTCATTTTGATTAAGATTGGATGCAGTTGTGTATGAGTGCAGCGGCCATTGGAATTACTCTATGCCCGGTCAACATCTCTTTTCACTTCAAGGAAATTCTAACTCTATGTCCCAAGTAAAACCCAAAATTATATGAGTAATTAAGACTTATAACAAAAGTAAGACCAAATTTGTGGAAAACAATTTAAATAACATTTTATTTCAATAGTATGTTATTAAAATATATAAGTAATAATAATATCTTGGGAATATTTCGCAAAATATGTTACCAAAAACATGGCTGCCGAAAACATTTATATACAGATAATTTGACACTGAGACACAGTAAATATTGATCGGCATGACACAAATTTTCTTGGTTGGGAATCGAAAACCCTAAGCTAATGATACAGGTTAACAAACTGGACCACTGCCGTGATAAAGTGTTACAATTGTTACAGACTGTGACAATGGACGATACAGATGCCAAAGCGGTTATATACTATGAAGCGGTGGTCGAATGACGGCGGAAAACTTCAGGAACACGATGAATACTATTGTAAATAATAAATTAAGCTATTAAGGTATCCTACGCGGAGTTATCTTTGCAAATCGCTTGCATACCACCAAAACATCTGATGATCGATTACTTTTATGTTCTCCTAGCTTTTGCCTGCGGCTTCACGCGTTAAATTCGGAATGAAACATTTCCTCTTTACTTATACCGTGAAAATTTCCTGCTATCTTTGGAGTGTCTAAATTCGTTTTTACTTATTGCCATTAGGAAATTTTGAATTGCAACGCGTGCAAAGTCGCAGACAAAAGCTAGTTATACATGTTAACCTTCCTCTTGAATCACTCTAGCTATTAAACAAAACCGCATCAAAATCCGTTGCGCAGTTTTAAAGATCTACGCATACCTAGGGACAGGAAGCGAAAGCGACTTTGTTTTATAATATGTAAAGATTACATCTGATTCCATCTTAGATAATTTAATTCCTGTGTTATGGTAACCGGACAACTGGTATACATACGATTATCTATTTATATATTTTTATTTCACCCAGAAACGGAACAAACACGAGAATAATCCAAATAATTTATTTAACAAAAATGTTAAACGGAAAATATTTATAAACAATCCTGCCAAATCCAACTGTGGCTAAAAATCTTCTACACTACTCTTATGTGTACACGAAACAGATCACATCAAAATCGATCAAGTCGTTTCTGAATCGAAAAATTACGAATAGACGCACCCCGGAATGTTATATATAGGATTAATAATTGTAAACAACAACATTTATTAAATTATACTTGATCTGATCAGCCAATAAAGATGACCTTAAGCAATAAACTGTCCTGGCCACACCTATATCCCTTGATAAACGAATAATTGTTAATAAATTATTGCAATTAGTTGCGCACACGCATATTCAGTGAGCTCTTTGCATACGCCCCTCCCCTTTGTATTGTCTATGGTTATTTCGCATTATCTATGGTTCAATATTCACAATAAGCGGGTCACTATATCGTGTTGCCTTGAAACAAGGCATGGTGAAAAATAGATTATACTGCGTTACTGATTTATTAATATGTCATCATTTCTGCCTACTCCGTTAGGGACCCAGCGTGTCGGTGTAATAATAATAATAATAATAATAATATCTTAGGACAATTCCACACACGGCTATCCGATTCCAAAGTAGGCAATTTAATGCCTGTGTTATGGTAACCGGACAGATATAATACTTATATAGATATTTTTATTACATCCATACACTGAACAAACAAATGTGCTCATCACACAAATGTTTGTCCTGGGTGGGAATCGAATCCACGACCTCTGGTTTTGCAGTCAGGGTTTCTAACCGCTAATTTATTTTCGGTGTCGATATGAACTTATTCAACAGAAGCTAGCTACGTGAGTTAGTAACTATCGAGACCTATCTACTTACATGATTTTCTCTGCTAAAGTCACAATTTGAGCATGTAAATACAAATGTTTTGCTAGTGCCAGTAAAAATCCTGAAGCCCAATATAAGCTTATGGACAATAAAACAATATCTGTTTCGACCAAAGAATGACGCAACAAACAGAATGCCTGAGCACTAGAATTTTACGACAGTCTCGGTCTTATGTATGATCTCATCTCGTCCACGTGCCGAGATCTCGGCTAGATCCAGCCAGCTCGAGGCATTAATACGTATATTAGAGAAGAATTTAATAATGCAGCAACGGCCCGAAGATAACCCTCCGTCCAAAGAGGGAATCCATTCAAAGTGTAGCAAATAGTCACGTTTATGAGCTGTACGGGGGTCGGATGAATAGACGGCCGTCTTAACGCTCCATACAATATCTTAAAGACGTACCGCCCATGAAGGTACTAATTGAAAACGTGACGTCGACCTGAACGAGACGCAATCGACTAGGACGACGGACGGGCGTAATATCAAAAGATTTGTACGTGAGCCGCGCGACTTGCCTGACCAGAAACTACAAACGATCAAACAACCGCGGAGGGAACGTGTAACACTGGAAACGTCAACATTTCGTATATTAAAATCGTGTCACGGTTTTCGAATAGCTTGTCCATCGCTACTCGCCGACGGTATATTCAATAGAGAAACATATCGACGCAGTGACTTCAGACCTGTGTCGTAAGCGTTGTATAGAATACGTATGTAGATGTATATATAAAATTAATATTGTCCCTTTTCATACCTGCACAATAGACGAGTGGTAATGATGACACGTACGTCGATGTACCGGTGATTGAAGGAATTTTTGGAGGCAAAGGAAATAGAAAATTGAAACGCCCGGCACGGATTCACCGAACGTTATTGCAAAAGGTACAATAATTTGAAAGGAAACAGAAAACATACTTTTCTGATTTGACGGATACTCGTTCTTTTAAACAACTTCCCGAAAACTTAGCTTACTTAGCGGAATTAAAATTATTATTATTATCGAAGCATCATATTAAAATATATATAATAAGTACAAATACAACAGCTTTATTCAAGAAGAATAGATTCAATATCTGATAGAGATTCATATATATGAATCTCTATCGTTCGTTCGTGTCGTTCATATGAACGACAAGCTAAAATGGTATTATATTACAATGCTATAAACAATCTTAACAGGAATCACGGCACAAAATTCATTACAGTGACTAATGTACTCACGCACACATACACAAAAACTTCTGAACATTAAACCGACGCAATTACTTCTATATTCAGACAAATGAAGCGAGTATACGGCAATCGTGTGGAAACAAACGTAATAGCGAATCCGACGTCGGATAAAGAACTCCATTAACATTCATTAACATACGTCATCTGAGTAAATTCATCCCATTTGGTTTATTCATCACCTGACCTTAATGCACCGACCTGACCCGAATGGGGGGTGTGTAAAAGAAAGGGAATGTTTCGAAACAATTATAAGAGTAAGCGTATATAGAGAAATACACGAAGCCCGAATCGATTTAAATTTCCCAAAAATCGATTTCCTGGTATCGATGCTTCATGTTGTAAAGACTCCTGTCCAGGTTTCTGATAAGGAACTTTCACGATCGCACCTAACATGTTTGTCAACGATGCCTGCATTTGTATATTTAAACTAAAAAAAATGTGATTTGTAATCCTTAAAGTACGCTCGATGTTACGTGGCTTGTCCTACCTACGTCCGTTTTGCAATAGGATAGCATACAATAAGTAGCTATCTGAGCTTCCATCGTCTTTGTAAGGTATTTTATATATCTATTATATATTGAGACACAAAAATATCCAGAGGACGGATAATCATAAAAGCAATTTGGCACAATACGATTACTCGTATTGCCTTAGGGTGCGGAGTCAGTTTCACGGCATTTGTCTCCACAGACTCTTAATACAGCGTCGAATAACTTGAGGCCAATGTGTACATAAAACGAGAGCAGTCTGGTAATCATTTATCATGATTATCTGAATGATCCAGTCGAATGGAACACCTCATTCAACACAAGGTAAGTCGAAGCCGCGAAGACTGAACAAATTGCGTCTTCTAATGATCAAATCAAGAGATTTGTCGCCCGTAGTGATTATCTAAAGAACCTTTAGAACTGCTGGTCTGACTGAGAAACACTTAAGTATATCAAAGCTAGACTGTTATACAATTTTTATCAGTTATTTCGACGATGGTAATTCTAAGTACAATATGTGAAAGCTCAACGATTAATAACTAAAAGACATGTACTCTTTTAAGCACGAAAAAAATAGATACGACCACGAATGTTAATGGCCCACCTGTATAACGATCTTCGTGTGTTAATTGTTCCTATATTAATTTTCTCCGCTTACAAATGTGTATAATTATACACATTGTCACACTTGGTATACTTTTGCCATTTTCTTGGTTTACTTTATACGAATGTCATTAAACACCCGCTAAAATCTCCGTACGTATTTCATTTAGATGAATACCACTAGTTGGTTGTATGACAACTGCCTTAATCAGCGACTCCTAAGATCCGGAAACCTTTGGCGCAAGTTTTTCTTTCTTCACGACTCATTATATCGGTAGATTGAGTAACGCTAATAATGATGACATAATGAACCACGTTATCCTCTGAAAATGACTAATGGCCGTTTTTATGCACGCTTCCTTCCTCGGGCAATGTATTTATATAAGTTATATTCACATCTTATTATACCCGCCTCGTCAGTCACGCCCCTTCTTATATACGAGCACGTACAAAAACTGGCTACTTTAACTAGTTTGAGGGAATGAATAAGCTGAAAATGTAATGGGCAACTCGATAGAATATTGCGGTTGTTTCGAAGCGGCCGATCTCCATAGACATTATGAACTTTATTTATATGCTCGAGAAGCAATAAACCGCAATATGGGCTACTGGAAACACGGCCTGTTCAGCCGACTTCAAAGAATCCGTTTAATTTATTATTTACCCCGGCCACGATATCATCGGATGGTAAGTGAAATGCAGCGTAGAAAGTAGCACATTTGCCTAGATATTGCCTTTACACTATCGTCTTGAACAATTTCAAGTTTCGCATTACGAAATACACGAACGTTATAAGTGTGTACAGGTTTGTGTGAGTTTGTATGAGTTCTTTACCACACTATTAGACAAGAACAAAGCAAGGACCACGTTCTACAGCACGTATAACGTCATGAAAAACACTTTTAATGTAAACACACAAAAAACACAAGATAGGTGTCATAGGACACCCGGATGTAACGAAGTTCCTTTCGATTAATTAGTGAAGGATTTGTAATAAATGAAATTATTTCTAGCAAAAAGTGTCGTGACAACTTTTCGTCTGATTTTTTTTCCGTTTAGCCTCTATATACCAAACGGAACTTCGTTCCAACAAACATGTTAAGTAAATCATATTGCGCGGTAAAAAAAGTTGCGTTCGAAAATAAATGCATAGGTATTAAATTGTAGGAAAGCATAAATGGAACGCAACAGAGCCGCGGCAATATTTTGTCGAAATCAAACGTTCACTAGACAGTCCGTGCGCGCGACATAAATTATCCGTCCGTGACGCAATACTTAATCTCGTCCGGATCGAGCGGCCGTCATACGCGTATCGGAACAGTGAGCGCGAAACGACTACAACAGGGCTGGGGACACTTAGCGTTTGTGTCAACGGAGCTGTCTTATGAGCGGTTTGCGAAAATTAACATCACTTATTTTACATTCATCCACGTGTTATAACGTTAACTCCTGAAATATTTTACAATACAGACATATAGGGTTGCAAAGAATATCAATTTAACAGTTTATTGGAACGAGGTTCCTTATCGCGCGTTGCGAAGGAGGCTAGACGGAAAAAAATCAGACGAAAAATTCACACGGAAGTTGTCCGACACATTAGTGTTGCCAATTGAAAGAAATAAAATTTTATTACAATTCCTTCACTAACTAATCGAAAGGAACTTCGTTCCATCCGGGTGTCCCCTGACACCTGTCTTGTGTTTTTTTATAATTACATCGGTCGCATTTAATAGGTGTTTAATAGAAAGTGTAGACAGCGTTTAGCTCAGCTCTAGAACAGAATCTGGGAACCCGCGATTAAACGTTTCTTAACAGACAGATATGTAATAACGATTAACATGGCATCCGTGCCGACATCCTCGGTTAGTAGTGTTTGCAGGGTGAGTAAGAAAACCGTTCTGTTAGTATGTATAAACGAACAGGCGAGATTTGTGATCGTTTGTTGTGTTATATTTATTGCGAACACACGAATATGAAATAAATAATCATCTAGTAATGAATTAAGTTTACTAAAGGAATTAATGAATGAAAGGAATGAAAAAAATAAAGAGTTCGGTCAACCCTGGAAGCAGGAAAGCAAAAACACATCGATGCGATTAAAAGTGATGAACGAGCGACCAGAATAACGACAGAATCGTTCCACTGATGATCTGTTTGCCGATCGGCCGAATGAAAATATGGTGTTTTTTATTGAGCCCGAAGTGCGTTTACACGGTCGCCGTCGGATAAAATTTGTTGCGCGCACCAATCAGTTTTCATGAAAATAACAAAACTGACATTACTTCGTTACACGAACAAAATAACGATTAGTGGAATACACATAGGAGAAACGCGGAAACGCGTCTGCAAAAAAATAACATTTATTATATTCTGACAATTCATTCATTTTTCCCTAATTTTATTTGATAAGAATAATAAGAAACTTGTTTTATCATGATAAAACGTCCGAAGGACTTATTTTTATCATAAATTTAACAATTCACAATAACATACTAAAAAACTCAGTCTGTCTACTAATTCAGTATTGGAATATACAATACTCACGCTGATTTTTAAAATAAATTTGAATTCAGTCCATATACATAATATGTACTTTATATCTAAAGTACTTTTTTCTCTATATATGAACAATTCCTCGACAAAGTTCTACTTCTATTAAAAGGAATAAACATTTGTTTTCACCGAGAGAATACGAAAAGGGTTATTTAATAAAAACCAATGTTGAAACACGTGGAACATCACATCCCGCGAAGCCTACAAAGGAGCGAAACAAACAAAGAGGAGTGAGAAACTCACACGAGAGTATATTTTTCTTGTCGGCATTAAACTTCTTAATGAGGTTGGGGAAATAATTGTTATAATTATAACACTACGGTAGCAGGTAGAGCCGCTGCAGCATTAATTAAAAACAGAACCACGGAAAGGGGCCGCGGTCAGGGAAAATGTTATATAAATAATAACACGAGAAGAGAGCAGAGTGTATAAAACATAAAAAGGGCGAGCAAACTTTTGGATCTCCCCTTTCATAACTTTCCCGGCGAACCTTTTTTCCTACCATTATTTCATTCTGCCTCATTTGACTAAAAGAAAGTCCGAGCGAGGCATCCGTGTTATACATCAGGCGTTCATTTAAAATATGTATGGAATGATTACCTCTTACCGAAGCACTTTTCTGTAAATAAGGAGACGTTAAGTTTGCTATGATCTATGATTTATCGCGGTACGGATTTTTATTTCTGTCCTACAACTAGATACGTACACATATTATACTAAAATATAACTTCCAATAAGCTGGTGAACATTTAATGGGAGAGGAAGAGCCCATTTCACTTTAGACAACGGATCTTAAAATTCAAAGAACGATTCTTTCAAATGAAATGGCCACTTAGGAGTGAAAGATGTTACCTCTCAAAGGAATATTTCACCCAATTTCTAATAAATTGAATAAATATTCCAAGTAACAAAACGTTTAAGCCAAAGTTAGTATCTATTAATTGGTTTTTGTGTCAGCTGAGTAATGGTATCGGGGAATATTCTCGTTCTGTGGCGTTCGGCTTATTATAGTTCATATAGACGCGGAAATATGTCATAATTGTAAAAATAGGCTGTTTTTTAAATGTTTGCGATTGGATAGACAAATGTCTGGTAATCTGTTGCACGCCTCTCATCGCCATTATGAACATTCCAATATCTCCCGCTGTGATATTGTGGCAGGAGGCATAACTTTTAAACAGTAATTAACGCTTTACAATAACAGTCGACATTTACTTGATGAGTTCGAAATATAATAATGATATTGTATGAAATGATCTCTAACCACGTGAACGTGTGTAGTACGTTCAGTCAACGAATGTTGACTGTCTTTCATTAATGTTTATCATTCTAGAAATAGCCAATAGTACGTATTCCATCAAATATATGCGACCTATATTGTATTTCATATGAATTTATCAAATTACGCACTATCCATGAGGACTAAGTAATATCGGATTATTTCTAGAGTTTTATTTATACTTGCAGACAGTTCATAAGATAGATGGCTGAAAGCACCGTCCAACCATTTTCGGCAGACGTATCCTGCCCACACATTTATTTGCACGTCACTATGGTTTTCGTAAAAACTGGCACCGATATCGCAACGATCGTTTATCATTTAGTTATAACCGAATTTATCTACAACATGTACGAACTCGTACTGACTCATTCTAAAGTAATATAAAGTGTATTTACATAGATATCACATCCATATGGTACGAACCATGCTGCGTATATGTTTCATTTATCTGACGACGTCTATGAGGCGTGTAATATAATTCGCTGGTCGTGCTATTACCTGGTTAATGCGATTTGAAATTTAATGCGTTAATCCAATTTTGGTTAACCTTTAGAACACATGTTGTGTTCTGTGAAATAAAGCAAAGAATATAAAGTGCCGTATGTTATTCCTATTTTGAAATACTACTAATGTTACAAGTTCTTTAATGTATATTGTATACCCCTATGGATCATAAAGAGTGATTAAAAACACTTCGTAAACAGTGTGCTATTAAACGTATGGTAATAGATTATTTCCCATGCTCATTATTTCCCATTTCAAATTAGCGTTCTTGCGACCAAACACGACGGAGCTGGTTCAACAAGCGATCTTTCTAAACTAGCAATTTTGTTTGCTCACTAATTTGCATTCCCATTGGGAACGAGTTTTGATCGCGCTTTGATAGTGTTGACCCGCGTTCGACGCTCGTCGATAAATATGCCTACACATACACGTGTACAGAGAGACAAAGAGGGAGTATAGTGTGGCATACGCTGTACCTACTATAATTTACAATCCAGATCGCTTATATAATTCCGTGGCTTATATTATTCGGATTGTGTACCTACCTATGTTATCAAGAAGGGGGTAACCTCCAATACAGTAAGCAAACAACAAATTTATATGCAGTTGATTTCACTCGCAGACACTATTACGTGTAGACATCATACAAGGCTAACCACTTAGATTGGATTAATTAAGGATATATATCTGTTTTTTCCTATGATTCGTTTGATAGTGGAAACATTCACAGCTTCAGATTACAATAACATTCCCCGATTACGAATACCAAAAGAATGTCGACGATTTTATATTTGATTTAACGAAGATAGAAGAGTCTAATAGTAAAAAAAATGTATGTAAATAATTTCGATCGAAAATAGACAGCCCTCCTAGAATTACGACGCTTGAAATGTAACGCACGGATCAAGAAGCTTCCAGAGTTAAGTGCGAAGCGACGGCTTCAAATCCTTGAGACGTGTAATCGACGGCCAATTTATAAGGCTTCCTACTACTGGATCCCGTTAATGACAGGGACTCTCAACTTCGGCTTACTGGAGAAAGAACTCTGTAAAACATATAGTTACCACCGATATTTTGTATGGGAAGAGAGTGTAATAAATTAAATTTTAATAATAATATCTTAGGACAATTCCACACAAGGCTGTCTGATTCCAAATTAGGCAATTTATTGCCAGTGCTATGGTAACCAGACAGCTGATA
>DWQT01004186.1:0-11532 GCA_018244895.1 Myscelus amystis hages | reverse complement strand
ATTTTTTCCCATTATTAATCAACATAAAAGATACGTATGAAGACAAGTTCATTTTAAAATTAAGTTAATTAAGTTAAGTTAGTTTTACTAAAAGCAAAGATTACTCGTACGAGTATATTGTAATGTGTTTCGGGTAAGCTTTTATACGCAATTTTTGGACGAAAGGCCCGTGAGAAACGACCCAGGAAATGACGATCACATAGCTCCATAAGTGTACAATACACATCCATCCTGCGAGATATGCAGGCAGTTCCGACTTGGCTAATTACATAATAAATCCAACGGTGAAGTGGAAATAGCTGCTATTTCTGTCACAGACGCCTTACAGCCGCTTGTGAAGGTGGGTGCAAGTATTAATGTTTTGTAATAGACTCAATTAATGTGTGAGGTGCGCTCGGCGAGACACTCCATCGCGTGCCATGCTGAACGTAACGCAGAATATTTTTATATGACACATTTATGAATATAATAGCGTTGCGGAGTGCACTACTTACAAACGTGAATACCTCGTTGCGTGTTTTTAGACTATTAAAGGGTTATTTTAGAATTGTGTTAGACAGGTTTAAACCATTTTTTGGTTAAAAAAAATTATTCCAATTACAAAGGGTTATGTGAAAGGAAGGAGTTTTTTCCAAGCAATTTTCGCTTGGCTATTGCATTCCATTGCATAGTGATGCGTCAAGCATAATATGGTCCAGGGTATGTAAATGAATATAACAATTAATATTCTATATCTTTTTAGAAGTAACTAAATAGATTATTGAGTATTACATAAATATTTAAATCAAACATTGCGCGTTGACGAATCAGGCAGAGTATAAATTTATAGTACATATAATACATATGTATGTCGACATATGACTAACTTCATGTAGTGCCAGTGATATAATTAGGAAATATTTTCATCACATTATTTTAGCGTCGACGACTCATTGTATGTATATGGAGATATTTTTAAAGTAGCGTAATTATATGTATAAAATCAAGCAACGTAAATAAATATATTAATAAATCATTAATGTTCCATTCAATAAACTGGACTCCTGGTCGAAGTGTTATTATAAATATATATCTATATGTACTTCACTAACAAAACATAATCTGTATAAAAAACATTTTGAAACGAGTAAATATCTCATTTAGCTGAGGTTGTAGTAAAAATGTATATCAATATAGCATCAAACGTTAACGTCAGTAATCCGTTTAAATGTATCCCATTCAGATGTATAACTGTTACTTTGTATCGATGATTTATATCGCCATGTTATTGTACAGTAAGCCCATAAACGTTAATTGTTAGTCGCTCGCGGCCGCGACTCAAGTGACAGTTACTCATTAATCGTGCCTCTTAGTGCTCTGTAGATATCTTATCCTCATAGACTAAAGCGTTCACTGAGCGAAAAACTTAACGCAATGCTTTATGGTCCTAGATTAAAATGCAATAGAAAACATTGGACACGGTTGTTACTATTCTTTTTTGTTATTTGTTTCGTATTACAAAGAAGACCGGACTTCCCAGTAATGTTTGCTAAGATCTGTGAACTCTACCAAACCGCAATATAGGCTTTTTCTTTATGTACGTTTTATTTATTGTTTTAATAACAAGACGTGTATTTTTATTTGCAATATCTAAATCATTGGGCGTCATTTAAAAACTGGCTTCCGTTTAAATTCACAACATGCCTTTCGTCGTTTGATCTAATTTCGATCTCTGTTGGAACCGGAAGGTGAAAGTATTGGATAAAAGTGACTAATTACATGAGAGCATTGAAAGATATTTTAATTACTCAGGATTTTGACGTTTAGAGTAACCGTTATTAGTATGTACTCGTATGTACCTATATCCGAAAACTATCAATCAATGCTTAATCTACTTTATGAAGTGGTCTATTCTAGTTAATGCTACAATTAAAAAATGGTGTAGTTAATATTTAATGTTAATATTTCTTCCTTAATGTTAGCAGTTGCTGCGACACATTTAGTGGTTAATGTTTATAATGAGAGCTTAAATATTAGGAGACTAGGAACGTGACCAATAATAGCGAGCAAATGTGTTGTTTGGAATTGTTAACGTTTCGATTCCTATACCGACTACTTTAAGGCAGGTCGGCAACGATAAAAATAGGTCGTCCATTGAGGATGAAAGCAATATTTCTATTAAGAATTGAGTGCGCCGTAGACCTAAATGTTTGGCAACCTCTCGATCTCAATACATCGTGGTTCGTGACTTACTGTCAACGACCTCCCGTCACGCCGGGAAGCCGCGCTGGGCTATGCAGGTACCACTATTTATAATAACGAAGCAACAGGTGAAAAATAATGAACACCTAACACCGCCGCATTGCGTTGCATTGGAACAATTTCTTCATAGATGCAACACATCTATTCAAAGTATGCGTAATCTATTTAAAACTAGTTTATATGCTGAGTTCTTTGGGACTTGGGGGCTTAGCTGTCTACCATTAGCAAAGGATTTGCGTGACGTGTGTGAATGAAATGTGGGCCTCGAGTCGAGCGCCTGCGATTATGGTCGTTGCTATTATGTCATATAGTTCACGAGCATAATAACGATAACACGTCAGTAAAAATACAATCAATTTACACCAGTTTTTATTGTTAAATAGGCTTCCGTTAGTCAACGAGATCACCTGGTGGTAAGTGAGACAGTATCTATTCAATCTTAGTTTGAAAAACCTTATGTGATATAGATAGATCAGTAGAAAGTTCCACTGCTTGGCTGTGTCTCTGTAGAGTTTCAGAATTCCTCAATATTTTATAAAATCTCTTTAATGACAAGAATACACGATGGACTTTAAACTTTTTCTTAATTTAGCAGTAGCTAAATGTTTGTTGTAGTATTTTATTGGTCTTAGAGTTCAGTGCAAAATATTAGGACCTTTGACATTTATCTTTTGTAGCAAAGTTTTTAAACGTAAAATTTATATGTACATATATATTATGCATAGTATATGTATATTAACATTTTAAAGCCGGCAAATTATTTATTTATTTTTAAACTTGATTGCGCGAGAAAAATAAGATTATTCATTGTATTATAACAGATTGATCATAATTTGTCAACAAATTCGGCAACTTCGCTACAGTATTCTGCAGTCTCGTGTTTTTTAGTTAACTTAGTCCACGGGTATCTGCAGTGTATCTAAAATCTCAAGACCCTCTCACTAAACACTCCTTACAGTGCTGCCTGCCCGGGGCACTTTAGACACAACCTGTACTTAACTGTTTGCTTATTTGCTACAGATAAAATGTTATTAAAAGTTCAATTGGACTCACTACATACAATGTTGCGCTCATAGAGGCAGGGCGAGTAGCGTAAGATCTGGATCCGAATTCGATCCGTATTAAACAATCGCAGTACGGGATCCGTGATTTATTTCTGTCGAAAGTACATTACGAAAATAAATGGCCTACTCTCAGCTGTTTAAGTGTCAAAGACTTGGGATCGGGACGGGTTGTTGCCTCGACCGAAATGGGGTCATCGCTGCTTTCCGGCTCCGAGTGTCGTCAGCCGCTCTCATGCCAACTGAGCTACTGTTCTTTTCAATTTTCCACAGGAGTGACGCTCGACGTATTTAAAAAACACATACCGTACAACTGCAGTAAACACAGTGAGATTGTTAAGAGCGTCTGTATTCATGTAGCAATGATAGAAATACGCTGAGTATGAGTAAGTTATAGTCTGATTTTGCAGGCGTATGCGGCTCGGATACCACGTCTCTCCACTGCCTGTACTTCGATCTTATAACACTCAAATCACTGCAACCTCCTTAAACGAATAGCTAGCTAGGCTAAGAGAAATTGAGACACGCATTAAGAGAGTAAGACATAACATTCACATCGACGGAACGGTGTAATCTGACTTCCTCCAGGCTTCAACTCTGAATTATTTCTCAGACGATTAACTATGAACCAAATGAGTTAATAGTTTTCCAACTTGTTTGCACACGAGGGCGATGCGTAATACCTCTCGTATTAGATAAACAATACGTCGTCATAGGTAAGTTCGGTACAGGGACGTTTGCTTTCGCGGCGGCCGTAAGGATAAATGTCAGTTTGGCTTACCACCAATCAAAACCACGCTTTCTGTACAGATACGAGTAAGTCATTATACCAATAAATTTGTCGTCCTAAACCTTTTTTTCGAACTCTCCTAATCGTATTAACGATCTAATACGTAATATGTGTATTACCGCTAGATGGTGTAATTTTAATAGTGACTGGCATCTGCTTATTACAGATCAGGTGTCTTAATTCGTGCACGGTCCGTAAATTTATTTTAGAAATGTTATTCTTTTTGTAGGGTCCGAATTAAAAACCTGCAGAGATATAATTTCAAACGTTTCAAATAACGATAAATATGCAAAGCATGTGATATTCGCGAGAATTAAGTTACAAAAGTCTATTACGTGTACCTTCGTACTACCTATATAAATTTAAATGTTAAGTTATCCTGACGTAAAACAAAGATAGCGTTTTATTTAGATGAGGGATACTGAATCTTGACATTCATATTGATAGCCACTTTATGAAAAGATTACGATCTCTTATCCGATAGACGTAAAGTATTGGCCGAGAGGAACACAAGATTCATTTAACAGGTATGCCCATCTATTAGCCATTTGCTACGGGTTGAGCTTATGTATTTCAAGCTTGAAAATTGATATTATTTAGGTGCACTTTTATATCGAAGTTAATTTATTTTATGATTGTTCCGTTTGAAATGTTTATATTGTTTTTATACTTTCCAGACATTCTGCCCAGATAAGATGCAACTTTAATATAATATAAGCTATTTAAGAGCATTAATGCTGCAAATGAATTGCCTGATCCTGTAGTGTCGTCATACCGATAGCCAAAAAGTGAAAAATTTTGCAAAATTTTTAGAAATTTAACGACACAATCATCTGGGTTATTTATTGAAACATGTACTTGGATAAAGCTAATATTTCACCAGCGCAGATGTTTAAAACCTCAGAAGTTTAAAACCTCTCTACTAAGTCATAGAAAAAAAAAGTAATGATATTATTAGACAAATGAAAATAAAGCAGGATGAGTAACGTCACTAAAGAATTAGTCATAATGAGCACTGGCGCGTAAAGCGGTCTCGAGTGTGTCATGTTTTAATTAACTCTAAACGCAATCTACTGATAGCAGGAAGCACTGATTTAAAAAAGAAAAGACCTAAAATAAAATGTAGATCATGTCATACTGTCATTTTGGAAAGGGTCATTTCCCTTACGTTGTATTTGGTCCAGTGGAATCTTAAATAGAACAAGGACCTCTATTAGGCCACACAAACGTGTAAAAACGATTACATTTTTATGTATGTTTTCCCACTTTTCTCCCTTTTCCTCGTTATCGTTTTCTAAATAATGTTTTGCCTGCTACTAACACATCTGGGACAAATCTTTTGCCTGGCTACACTTAAAAGTGTATGAAAGTTGGATGAGCGTGTATTTAAAATTATTAAAAATGTATGAAGTCTCCAGCGGCGGCCCGGACTTGAGCGGTCTCGTCACCCGAGTGGAGGCACTCAATCGACGATTACAAATCGACGTTACATTACTCCATTGGTACGTGCGTGTACACCTCCGAGAATTTCCTTGTACTTAAACGTGAAAATGTTTACGTCAACATTCGAAAATAAATCGGGATTCGGAAGTCTACTCGATATATTGTTAGACACGCGCTCGGCACATTGGGCGCTGTTAGAAGACCGACCCCATCGACAGTAGGTGCTGCAAACCTGGTAGACAGACTGCCAAAAATATGTATATATATATATATATTCGCTACCCTTTAAAACATTCTTTCATACGGGGCGCTGGCCATATAACATTTTAAATATAGATGTTCCCTCTTTTATTTATTTCAATATACGTGGTTGAGTTTAAATGCGCTACAGCTCCCGTCTTGACAGAAATGACAGGACCAAACTGAATAGGCATGAGTGCTTACCCTAGCGCTAGCAAATTATTGCGTTTTTGAACTCTAAGCTCTTATGAATACTGCTGTATTTGTATTTGGATATTGCGCGTACAAGACGGAGTAGTTAAAAATAGAGAAGCTGCATTCGATGCAATGGGATATCCTGACAAATTATTTTTATATATCCCCGATTGTCCATATATCCGTTTGCTTTAACGCCCGTCTCTATGTCTTATTAATTGATTGTGTTTTGTGCTATTTATAAACGACATTATAATAAAATTCTCTCTCTGTGTTTGCGAAATTTCTGCGGTCAGTGTAAGACTGATTAAATTTCATCTGGTACTTTTTATTCTGGCGAATTGGATACTTGATTGCAATCTAACTTTAGAATCATAAACGTGGGGAATTCAAAAGTGCCTGGGCATGTATTAAATACAATTTTTAATCTTGGCTGTTTCGGACCTGGTAGTTACGCCGACATCTCTATGGGTGTGCAGTTGAAATCAACCGTACATTTTCTTAAAGGTATCGTGGACCAATCGTGGTAAGGCGTGTACAAAATTTGTTTCGTAAATTGGACGTTAACAGGCAACCGTCGGTTCGAAATGAGGTAAAGAAACGCAAAACAATACGCGTCTGGTTATCTTGAATATGAAATATCAAATAATAAATAAATATAGATATGCACCGTAATACGAAATATTTTAAGATTTTATACATTACACGCAAAAATGCATCGTTTAAACTACATATACCTATATACTGCTGCGGCTTGTCGGTTTTATCGTATTCCTTTAATACGGACGAATATTTCTTACTTTACAATATTGTCATACTCGTTAAATAAATTCATATTTACACTATCAAGGTGCCAATAAACTTAACGTTATACAGACTTTTATCGCTTAAGATAATAATATAATTGTAGTTGTTATTGTTTATAGCGAGTAACATCGCAAATACTTTAGTTTGACACTAAATTTACAGCTTTACACACAACGAGTGGAACTAGCAACTGGGCAGATGCACCAAAGTAAATTTAGTATCAATGTTTGTTATGATCACTGTACTAACTAGATATATTTTATTAGCATGGAAATATCTGTTTAAATATACCACTGTGCTTCGATGCATATAGGTCTTTGTTTGTACCAATAATAGTATTAATCACAATTATATATTTTACGCTGGTGCGGGTTGGATAAATAGTGAAAGAAGTTAACTTTATTTCTAAAAACTGCACTCAAGAGTGATTTAAATAAAATGTTCAACATTACGATTTACGCATGAGTCATAATATACGAGGAATTACGTTGAAGTTTTGAACAACGGCAAACAACAGGCAGACACGAGGCAAAAAATTGGCTTTCCGAATGTTTCCACAAAACATAATAAATTTGGCGGAACGTTGATAAAAGTGAAAATACATGGATACATTAAACCAGCGGATCGATGTGACTAAAGTAATTATTCCTTACGACTGAACTTGACACAGATCCGGCCAACGGTCTGCCAACACACTTTTATTTATGAATTTCAAATACAAACGCACAAAGGCGATAAAAACGTCGTACGAATTATTTCTAAATCGAAGACAAGAATAGCTACATACAGGCTCGCTACAGAAATTTGTACTACAAGAAACATTTCGTGTTTTCTTCGTCGTGTTGCGTACTACAGCTGACTCTGTGACCTCAAGCATACTCGTATCTTTAGTTACTTGAACTACAGATGTATCATTAATCGATTTATATTACATAAAAAATGAAAAACTATATTGAATTCACTTGCTTCATTCCATATTATGATCCACTGGCAGACACAAGACTTGAATCTAAACAAACATTCGAAAGATTTGCTTGCAAAAATATGTGATCACCCACTCCAACAGTCGTCGCGTTATTCTTAGAAAGATTTGAAATTTCGAAGTAAGTGAACACAAATGTTGAATTCAGACAACAGCAAATTGAAAATTTTACGCCTGCGATTTGTAATCTTAAGTAAAATCAAGTTCTGTAGTATTCCCACTGATCCCTGTAATCAAACTAATATTGATTACGCTGTACATTCAGACATTGCAACTTTTTCAACTATCATATTACTAACAGTCGTATGACATATTGTTATTCTGTTATAACAGAATAAAATATTTCATTCGTATGTAATGTTTATTTAAAAGTTATTTCGTATTTACCCGCGCGTTCTAATGTCACTTGCTTAAGGGTATAGTATTAAACATTGCCTGAAATAATTGCCTATAATGCATCATGGGCTGTATTGTACAAAACATAACATACCTTCTTCCAGTTCCATATTAAAACTCAATACTCTCTACAACTCCAATATCTATGTTATTTATATTTGTTCTAAATACAGAGACCATCGTACTAAAATACAATATTTCCATGCAGAAGTTCGATCATTATCATCGTGGAAACCTATTACCAGCATCCAATTTTACACAGGATGCGTTTTACTACATGCAATGTTGTTGTAATTATAAAATATGAAAATAAATTTTTATGTTCCTTCCTCTAGTTTTAGATGCATCACGGTCGTGTTTTTACATCAATACCTATAATTTATTTAGATCGTGGCTTTCAATCATCTTTTACAAACATTATGTGATATATTATTAGAAAGCGACAGTGAATGCATATCCATGACGTTTAGAGAAACAAAACCTTTCGAACAATTAATAGTATTCTTCAACATGCATATTTATATTGACTAAAACGCAAAAACTTTTTCATATGTTGACACTAAAACCGTTGCATGTTTAATGAATATCAAGGAAATTATTCTTTAATTCACTGAACTATGTTGAAAATAAAACCCACTTAAAACTACTGTCGCAATATATAATTCCCGAAATACAAATCAAAAGTTCTTCACGATTGTTACAATTTCGAAACGATATGAAGCTACCACAAAATATAGTTTCGTTTAATTACACTTCCACGGCCCGGACGACATGCATCGGATATAATGCAGTACGGAAATAAAACCGCAACGCGATTGCTTTGCTGTCGTTATAAAGCGCTCTGAAAGGTGATGTTGTGGTATCTGTTAGTGTATTTTGTGTATTTATATTAAAAAATGCAACTGATGACTGACTTACCGGGCGAATAATGTGGTATACGGATGCGCGTGCGACTTAAGGCGGGCGGCCGGAGACTGGGCGGGCGGCGGCCGCGCGCCGCAACGAGACACGTGCGCCCTAACATCCCGCGGGACGACGCCGACACGCGATGTGGGACACATTTTGTGTTACTGTGATTTTACTCATAAATAAATACATGAATATCATTTACATTAAAACTGAAAATCACCATTCGGACTTTTCCATTGATACACTTAAAAAATATTTAACTATAGTTAACTAGTATTGAAAGTACATATTTAGTAAATGTTCATTAAAGTAGACTTGCTGTGCCGGTTCCCGACAGATAGCAGAGAATTTATATGCCTACATTTTTTTCATATATATATGACACGATATATGACACGTGAATTGTTACCCAAATAGCTTAAAGTAAAAATGTGTTTAACAGCATTTTAATAATATATTTTTAGGAAGAATAATTCCGCCATACATTGTTTTCATATGTATTTCAACTATATTGGTTAATGCGACGCACGCCGGTAATGCCCCTGCGGGCATGTTTTTTCGACTCGTTTAATAATCATCATCACACTTCAGCCAATTCATATAAAACTTTAAGGGATGATATAACTACCCAAATTTTCCTCATGTATCGCACCGTCCATTGGTGGAAATCGCATGAAAATGTCTTGTTCTCTTCGGTTGGGGTTTAATTTAAATATGTTGTGATGCAGTCATGCTGTGAAGATTAGCCCAGACAAGTAACTGGAAAGCCAGATAAACTATAGCCGTAACCGTAACCGCAAAATATGTTTATTTATTATATTTCTATTTTTACAAACAGACATTTCAACAACTATTTTAGCACTTCATTTAGTTAGACTTATAAATATTGTATGAAGCCTGTCAAGCTGATTTTCACATTTCACACAAAACGTTTTTTTTTTTTTGTAAAATTGGATATGGAATTCATCTGATATGTGAAGGATAATATATTACAAAATATTTAAAATTGGGAACCAATTTAAACTGGAAAAAAATATTGTCAACATTTTTACTTATGTGAATCGAAGCAAGTGAGTAAGGATAAGAAAGTTGTAACACTAAACGTTTTACTGCAATTTATGGTAACTTGGATACATAGACTGTGTATTTATTTGGTAAGTAAACTCGTGTCTGCTAGGGGAACAGCAGATAGAGTCTGCGATATTGCTACCCCTCGTGCGAAGAACGGAATAATGAGTTGGGGAGGGCGGTACGCATGTGTGAATTACCTCCACGCCTTCTCCACAATCAACAAATGAGTCTTTAAAGAAATGATTAACTATTTAAAAATAATTCAGACCTAGGTACTTCTTATAACTTATACTTACAAATAAAAACGTATGTAGTATGCACGATAAACAGCACTTCATGAAAAATAATTATGTAAATCTTCTCTTTCGCAGTACATATTAAACATGTATTGTATTATTTCTGTTTTTACGTAAGAATCTTCAAAAGATCATTAAGAGAGACATTAAAAGAGACTCATGAATTATATTTTATAAGTCTCCTGATAACTATACATTTGTTATCTAATAGCAAAATAACATTGCAGTAGATAGCTATTTAATTCGTTATTCTTCTAAATACCATCGCGTTTTTTATAATTACATGTAAGCTTAGTCTATCGTAAATGATTGCAAAACACGTTTTTATTATCAAATGTGTCTAAAGAGAATAAAATGCATAGTCGCTGTTGAGGACTGCGAGGGATCCGAGGAAAAAGAATAAATTTTCAATCAGTTAAATGGTAAAAGTGTAATAAGTACATAATATATTGACATGACATTTTAAATAGCAAAAATCAAAGGAACGAAAACGAAAAAGAATTCTTTTTTTGAATTAAAAATAAAACAGAAAATATAAAAAAAAACAGTAAGGAGTTCGGTTTGCCACAGTCGCTATTCAAACATTGGTCAAACTGACGCTGATGTTTTCGAAGCAAAAAATCATTCGATCCAGCTTTGATTGTTCATAATTAGGTAACAGTGAAACACAGCAATGACATGTAATGAATGTAAAGGATGCTTTTTGTATTGCTTATTGATGAAAGCGCTCGTAACTCTCTGGTTACCTTTACTTTTTATTGTTGCGTAATTAAAAACTGCTATTGAATCGTCGTATCGTTATTGACAGCCAAGAAATCTGTTGGTGGGGTCGGCACTTCCTTACTGGAGTCACGATGCGTATTAATGAAGTAGATGATAGAATAGGACATAGATTGGGGTCACATTCTCGATATGGTAAAATAGACAAGGAGTTAATGCATTTACAAAAATCTTTACCTGTTTAATACAGGTTTACTATTAAAGTTATTGACGTATTGACGTTTTATTTACAAACTAGCTTTTGTCGGCCGCTTCGTACGCGTTGCAATTCCGAATTTCTTAATGGCAATAAGTAAAAATGTAGTATATGAATTTAGATAT
>DWQT01004185.1:0-11533 GCA_018244895.1 Myscelus amystis hages | reverse complement strand
AGGCATTAAATTGCCTAATTTGGAATCAGATAGCCGTGTGTGGAATTGTCCTAAGATATTATTATTATTATTATTATCATTTCCTACTAAATGAAGCTATGTATATCTTTGTTCCTTGCACGGTAAATTTCCTTTAAATACCTTCTAAAGTCTTCGAGATGGTACAAAGCGATGAAAATACACGCCTTTTACACGAACACATTATTTTATTTTAGTTCAAGGAACCTTTGAATTACATTATTGTATTGAACTTGCCTATACACGGTAGGCCTAAATTATATGGTAATAATTTGGTAGTAAAACTTGGCTTTGAAAAAAGGTTACAATACGCCAAGTTCTGGTGATGTTACAAACTCGCATACGGAATTCTAAATGACATCGCAAAAAAATATTTCACCGAATGGATATTCTTACCTCTCTGGCAAACAATGTCGTTCTTTCTCTTTTGCCTCTTTTATTGAGCATCAAAGCCAATAGAGCTTTTCTTAAACCCTACCATTGTACTGCTAGCATTTTGCTACAGCTTTTTGTTATGTGTTGACCGGAGGGTAATCTTCTTAAAAATTAGGTCAGTTATAACTGGCACTGGGCGCATTCCTTTTTATTAATCTTACCTTTGCTAGTCCGAATTTTAACTGTTCTGAGATTGCATTTAAACCTAACAAATGTAGTTAAGAAAATCGCCAATATTAATAACGTATAAACGGGGTATGTCATATAATATATGTATTTTAATCTTATTTGTTTCGGATAGATGTTAGTGTTTCGTATTTATTAACACTTACACGTTAATGTTCTAGTAACAATGCAACATCATACAAAAAGTAATTACGATTGCGGTTTGCTTGGTCGATTTGGTCATAATGAGAATGGTGCGTAATACACGTGTTTAAATTTTATGTAAAATTAGTTGTGTTTAATAAGATCACACTAATCTTAATCTATTTATACAAACATGTATGTAGGTCTTAAAAATTGTTTTTTAGAAATGCTCCAGTTTTACTATAAATTATCATTTCGATAGATATGATGGACAAATTTCAAATAGAATTATTTAAATAGTAAGCTTTAGAAGCAAGCAGAGAAAAAGAAGAAGCTTTAGTAGAAAGTAAAATAAAAAATATAAAAAATTTATTCTAGTCAGGAGCTTTTTTTTATTGGTCACTTTGCCCAAGCAAAAAAGGCGTTGCAATTCTTGTGACCCCGTAGTCCCAATCTTTGTGAGAACTTCATCAACAGCGCAGTTTTCGTTTCTGCTCTCAGTTCGATGTACCTCCTGCTACGTGTTATTCTACAATAATAGCATAAACTGCAGTTCTTCAAAAATAGTATAAACAGTTATATATTATGTATAATATTTCAATGTTTGTAAATATCCCGAAGAGACCTGACATTTCGCCGGTGGGCACGAATACAGTTGGCACGGTTCCAATGTTCCGATTCGACGTTCTTTTATCTTTCTACAAGTGACAATTTAAAAAATTCTCATTTTACCTCTGTTACCGCTCTCAGGAGAGATGACAGCTGTTTAGTATCGCTTTGATTAAAACTTGTTTCGTTTTTGTTTCAGGCACTATATGCGCTGTGGAAGTCCACTTTGAAAACAAGGATAGTGGCTTTTTTCTAAAACACACAGCGAGATGGAATGGCGCCGGCCCTCCGCCGGAGCCCATGGGCACCGCTCTACCCGGAGCGCTGCTCTCTTTGGATCGGTTCACGGTACTGCAGGGCTCTGCGCCGGCTTCTGTTCGTGCCACGTACGGACCGTTTTCCACTAAACAAACGGTACCCGCTCGATATGCAGTACCCGACCCGTTGGAGCCACCGCGAAGAAATGCGACCTTACTCGAACTGCAAGACGCCACAGCGCACAGATTAGATGTGTCCGCTCATCTGGTCTTCCGAGAATTGCCACGAGATGCTCCAGTATTACGTGTACTCTTTCACACCGGCGGGGAAGGGGGCACGAGGCGCGCTGCAACACGACCCCGACGGGTTTGCATAACACTGCACGCTAGTCTGGGTTCTAAGACTTTGACAGCGACTTGTGGCCCAGAAGGTGAAGAAGGGGCCTGTTTAGCCGAGTTGACTGTTCCAGCTGCATGGTGGCCAGCAGATGGAAAGGGCAAACGACCACCGAGAACTATAAAGTTGGCTTATAGCGCAGCCGAAGCGAGCACTGGAGAGACGGGAGAAGGAGCGTGCGGACGCGTTTCCGTTCAGCCAGCGTGGCCGCTGGGTTCCGTGACCCTGGCGGGAGCTCGGGCCGGCTACAGAGAGTCGAGAGCTGGTGATACAGCTCTTCTCCTCCCTCGTGCACCGCTTTACCCTCACTCCAGATTACACCTGCCTTTTGTTATTCGTCGTGACAGTAATCATCCTGTCGGTCATGTTGTTATTAGGTAAGTGTTTGTTGTTTTTTTTTGTGTCTAATGATTAAAGTAATAAAAGAGTAAAATAAAATTATATAATTATGCACATAGCGCATGACTCTTATATTGTAAGATCAGAACAATCTGGAAGTACATAGAACAAAACAACTATCCCTGGTGCTATTAAACAACCCAACAAATGAAAAGATTCAAGGAAAAATTGTAAGATTACTTTTATAAGTATTAATTATTAAACGCGAAAAGTAATCAAAGTTTCGGGTTGTACATATGACAATAATACCTTGGGACAACTACCAACACGGACATTCAGTCCCAAACTAAGCAGAGCGTGTGTTATTGACAGGCAGTCGATAAACAAATACATATATACTTTTCTAAACACCTACTTTTATGGTTAGTTTTACACCCAGACAAAGACATATAATCATGCTCATCACGCAAATACATGTTTTGGCTGAAACTGGAACTGAAACCTTTTTAGCGCTGCAGTGATCATATAATAAAAATATCTGATTGCTGCTGCTTATCCATCGCATATTTATGTCAACATCCGTCATGACATTTATGAGTTGTCGGTTGAAGCTGTTGAGTAATCGTAGTTCGTGATGTGATGGCATTCTAGGGTGCTTGAGTCTTGAGATATGACATAGCTTTCAAGCACGTGTTAGGCAAATTGCTGTCACCGAACGAACACGTCGTGTTAACGTCGACGTGTATTCCTTTGTAGTTAGTGCATTATGTGTACATAGAGTAGGTCCGTGGGTTGGTTGTCTTGATTTCTGTCCTGTCTAGATAGATTCCTGTCTCGCCTTCTTAGCGATGGGCGGTTTCGCTACGTTTATCTAATTATTAATACCAATTATGTATGTTTAGTTGTCAGAAACTTCGAAAAGAATAATGATTCAAATTCTTGTACACACAAAATTAATGAAAGAAAAGTTGTGGCTGTTTAAATGGCAGTTAAAGTTATAGTCACTTTGTAACTGTTAACAAACAGTGAACTGTAAATGCAATGTCGAGATTGTGTTCTACATTTATGTCAAGCTTCAAACTACAGTCGAGTTTCGAGCATCGGATGTCAACGCTACGAGTGGTCATTTAAAACTTTCTTGGCCTGTTTAATTTTTACTAAAAAGACGATTTTTTTTAAATTCTTCTTTCTCTTCATAGATACGTAATAATTCTTTAAATGAAATAAAAAAAATAAAAAAAAATAGAGACGAATTGAGTACCTCCTCCTTTTTGAAGTCGGTCAAAAAACTGCCTAGTCGTTCTAGACAAAAGATTACATAGCAATTAGGCTATGTTTCTTATCCTTAAAGTTTTTTTAATAATAAAATGCAATAGATAAAAACTGAGTTACATAAAAGATAGACACAAGATTTACTTGTAAGTATTTACAATTCCAAATTACAATGTGACTTCGGAATTACGTTTACAAAAGGGGAATTTGTGTAGATTATTACGAGCGCTGTAAGGAATTCGCCGCTGTAATAGGGAATGTACAATCTTCAAGTAGATAGAAGCACCTGCTCTGAAACTTCATCCGTGTATCTGAACATCCCCGTGAGTTATGAGTCGTGAGTCGCTCGAGAACGCCGCCGTATGCGCTCAAATGGAAATTTATAACGGACTATAAAGCTTCTAAGGCTCGGATGTTATAACATGCAGGAGGCCGATAAATGTGCAAAATGTAAGGAGATATTGTAGGAACGCTTTCTTGATATATCATAGAAAATAGTTACGTTCTTGCTACAAAATTACATGACATGATGTATTATAGTCTGAAAGGCATTTTCCAAAATATAATCATAGTTTTCTGTAGAATATTTGTTACAATAACACGGTTACAAACAAACGATTATGAAACAAAGATAATGTAAATGGTGTAATGTCTGTTTTAGGATAAAGGTGAAGTCAGGATTGAGATTGATGAGCGTGTCCGCTGCGAACTCTCGCTGGGCCGTGACGGCCGAGGTGAAGCCGCGGGCCGCCGCCGTGACCGCCACCCGCCTCGAACAACCGCTCAGGGATGACGACGGACTTGACACGTATGTTCCGTTTTTAATTTTTAGCTTACCCTCTCAAGCGTAGCCTTAATTGTTGTGTACGTTGCATAATATGTAAAATAACTCACATCAATCTAAATAAATATTGGTGTTTCGCTATTGGCCATTGACAGGAATAACTAAAGGTTTACCATGAAAATTGATAATCACCAGGATCGATGAAGGCCTGAGATGTTCAATGAAGAACCATTAGTGGTTTTCAGTGAGCAGTACCTTCGAAGTATTAAAGTCGTGAAGGCGCTATCGATGTTATCTAAGAAATACGTACACGATCTTGAAAGTTTTGCAATAGGAAAGTAATTTAAGGAAACACAACGTCCAACATATCTTATATGAGTACTTGCAGATTTTATTTTAGCATCGCGTCAGTCAAACGATTAGTCAAATTAAGGCATTATACTAAATTATACTAAATTAGTAGATAATTACACATATTTCAAGTCATGATAAAAGTTATGGCTGAAGAACAGTATAATAATAATAATTTTTACTAAAGATTCTTCTTCTCGAAATATTCGTATTAAAAAGATGACATAATCATAAGTATATAAAGTCGGTAGACAACATATTGCGTGCGCTCATTGTGAATTTATGTAATGAAGGGTAAATCAGTAAATATGATTATTATTTGCATAATTAACGAGAGAACGTTCGAAGTGCTATCTTTATAGTTTATAACTGTCATATATTAAATAGCAGCACGTTTCCCACACGATCAGTTGGTTTGAGAGAGTATTTATTGCTCATATAGAGTGATCCCTATTATAGCGCTATTCGAGCTCTACGCACGCAAGTGGGTCAACTGGCTCAACGGAGCGACGCGCACGACCCAAGTGCCGAATACTTAGCCACGTTTCTATATTTGAGCCAATACACGAACTTTTATGTAGCAAAATTTTTGTACAGGCGCCTAACCTAGTGATTTCACTGTTGGCCCTGGTCGTCTGCGGTACGAATCTCACTTCCAACTTTACGAAGTTATGTGTCCGTTTTTATGATTAAAATCAATAGTTATGAAGATGAAGGAAAATATAATAAATAAACAGACTTTGCTATCATGTTTTAAAGGCACATTTAAATGTGGAAATTCACACCTGAACAAAACGGTATACTGAATTCCTGTTCTGATAGGAGATCTGCATTCAATAGTAAAACAATAGTTTTGTGTTGACAATACACAACACTTTATCTACGAGTATTACGACTCAGAATTGTAGAAAATCTGGTTAAATCTAAGGTTAGATCTAATGTTAAAATCTAAGATATTAACGCAAAACTGATTTGTCTCATTTTTATGACTTTGCTAAATAAACAGTATTTTCATTTTCGCAATTTTATCTGTCATAAAAAGTTCTTTTCGATTGAATTTTTACAGTGCCCCGCAATTATAAAGAAGCGCTGGGCAACTGAATTGAAAATTAAATCGAACTCTGGTGGAAAATGAGCATAAAGCGCGAATGTGTGCACTAAGAATTTCTTTTCTCTCTTATTCAGCGAATATTGCTGCTTGGAGAGTGAAAATAAAAGTCCTTTTTTTCCCGTCTCATTGCAAAATTGATAATTAAATTATGTAATGTGGCATCATATTTTCATTTGCGATTTTTTATGATACAGCGAGATAGACGAAAGCAGCGGTGCTGGCGGGCCAGGCTGGGAAGAAATTCTCACGTGGTTAGTTGAAGTGGGAGCTGAGAGCGAGGGAGACACAGAAGGCTCGGAAGGGGAATCGGGGCGCGGCACGTCGCGTATTAACTGGTCTGCTAGAGTGTCGTCGTCGCCGACCGCGACCGCCACCACCGAAGAAACTCCTCACGAGCACAGAGTCAACACCCGCCTGGACATTGAGAAGGACGATATACAGGCAGTGCTGCCTATTTCTAAGGTAAAAAGTTGCAACATATTACATCACATCCAACTCATAGTTACCAATAATTTTAAAAAATTAGACCCGAAATTTGTAGACATTAATTGTGGCAATGATTTACCAAAAGGTTAATATTCTCACTAAATTAACGCTGCAAGAGAGCTCCTTTTATTGCCATTACGGTATCTTTATCGAGTTTCAAGGAAAATTATCGGAGCGAGAAACGGGGACTACAAATTTCCACGTAAAACGAATGGTAAGGGAACAGTAATTAATCTGGGAACAATTTTCCTTTTACTACTATAACATTATGTTCTTTTGATAACATTAAATTTAATTAATATTACATGTACAAATAGGTACGTGTTATTGTAATATGTCAATTTACCAAAATAATACGCTACTGTTTAAAGGGTAACAACATGTTTCAGTAAAAAAAGCTTTCGATATAAATGTAATTTGAATTCTTCTTTCCATATAACATAATAAATATTCCTGAATTGATTACGGGTAATTGTTTTAAATTGCGTAGTTAATCGTGTGTGGTCCGTTCAACAAATACACTTTAACACACTAATCAAGTACCGAATGCTTGTAGAGCAGTTTATCTCGCGTTATTGCGGAACCATTAGCCGCGAGCGCTCGGACGGGCCGACGCCTCTTCATATCCATTGATGGATGCAGCGTATTAAGATAAACTCCTTCATAATAATACGCCGAAGTTCTCAATAGTCTACAGACGTAATTGATGAAGTAGTACTAACTAACGGTTACTTAACTTATCCCAGTTTAATAAGCATAGTTCATCTTGTGCGGTCATTTATGAAATGCTTATGAGAAATTTCTATGGCGTCTTGAGCAGCTATTAACCGTGGATTATGAGAATGGACGGCTAATTCCTCTGACCTAAGTCGTTCGTTCTAGTCGAGTGTGTAAACACCCAGATATTTAAGTTTCCTCAACAACACCGGTCGTTTTGTAGTTTTTGTACGTTTCTGTATTTTGTGAGCCAAAAGCCTCGGACTTATTCAACGTCGAGATTCAGCGCTCGTAGCGACGTTCGTGACCGCGCTGCGATCGATCGACGACGAAGAACTTCTTTGGGGTCGAGACACGTGCTTGTAAATAATCATATTATACTTAAGTAAAGTTTATGAATGCTTATTATTACAAAAAGGAAAAATCTTTTATCTTCGAAAGTATTCTTTTGATAAAACCGTTATTAATATGATCTCGTATCGTATCAATATCTACTTCTATGATCTATCCGATTCCATGTTTTTTTGTAAAAAAAATCATTTGGCTATACCTAATATGAAATTTTTGGTTATGGAAATGGCTATATTATTTTAATTCGTACCGTCAATTCGCTATTCGAATTAAATTGCTAGTATTTGTAACAATTATCTACAATTATAATTTAACATCATCCGGACACGAAAACCTGTTTCCAAAACAATCTTTTTATTGTGAAGAGTAATCCACGTCCTTCCCCGAGGATTAAGCAATTACCGTAAAAAAATATCATCAGTCGAGCCGAGAAAAGGTAGAATAACATTCTCCAATTTTACCTTCACATTTACTTCTCGTGCTGTCGCGACCTGACATTGCAACGACGCTCCCCACAATCCGCGCGTCGCACGCATGACAGGAAAACAGTCTTTAAAACGTAAGATGCGTGTAGCGCACATGCGGGTGAGACCTGCACGCGGACGCAAACGTGACATGAAAAAGGCCCTTAACATTAGTATTGCGTAACATTTTGGAACGTAGTAAATATTTTACCATACATTATACACATACATTTTTGAAACGGTTAAGCCAGTGTGTTAATTTTTACCTAAAATGGATAGTGCATTATGAACTTAAATTATTCTTGCTATAAAAAGCAACGCCTGTTATGCAAGTGTATTGAGAGCTTACCCATAAAAGAATTTGGATCAATAATTCTGGAGACTAATTCATATAAAAATGTAAACCTTTTACTACCTTACCTTTGGGTATTAAATTAAAGCATATATGCAGATAACGTTTGTAGTCTTAATTAATCGTTTTCGAAGTTAATATGCGACATTTTAACTCACGTAATATTACGTTCCTTTATTCACGTACATGCAATGTGATAATAGTGTAATATAGATATTTTTTACCTTCGCTTTGGCACGCAACTTCGTTGAAGGGTCCGTACATAAGTGCGGCTCAAGGGTGCCAAGGGACGGAGCCCTTACGTGGATAAAGCTTTAAAGGAATAAAGCGATGGTAGATAGCACGTAATTAAATATAACGTTGATATATTTGTGTCTGAACCTCTGGATATATAGATATAAAGTTCCGTTAGAAGTTACTGTCATATACAATATAGATATTTAAATATACCCTAAGTTTACTTAGAAATACTTGAAGTTAGTATCTGATAGATATCAACATAAATAATTATGTATTTAAGGTACATATGTAAGATAGGTAGATATCTGCTTATGTAAAGGCTGAATTGAAACAACCAGCTAAGGAGAACCCCTGTATCAAAATTTCACAAAGAATCCCTTTTGACTGACAATACAATTTCACCACATGTTTTATTAATGTCTGGTTGCTCGCGGGCTCTTTTAGTTTAACTGTCTTAGGTAAACAACAAATATTATAATTTTGTATTGCGAATAATTTACGAAACAGAGGGATATAAGCGTGTAAAACATTGAATAAATATATAAATACAATATATTTTTGTTTATTATTCTTATTATATGGGTAGTGGTAAGTGGCTACTGCCGCCCATGGACATTTGTAATCGATTACAGATAAGATTGGATTCCTATCTCAGGCCGACCACAGATGCGCCGCTACCCTTGAGTACTAAGCTGGATTGCCTCGAAAATGTATGTCTCCCTTACCACACCCTTCAAACCAGAACACAGCAGCGCTTAACACTGCTGTTATAAGACAGAAATAGGTGTGGCGGTAGTGCCGCCGGAGTCGAACCACAGAATAACAAAGAAAACATCTAAGAAAAATGCTTATTGTATCTAATCCCTGATTGTTCATAGAACTGGGAAGTCCTGAATACGGCGGTGCTGACGGGACGCCAGGTGTCCCAGGCGATGAAGGTGCTGATCGTGTCGCAGGCTGGCCAGGTCGCGGACGTCACGCTGCAGAGCTCCTGCCATTCAGAAGACGAGAGCGTACTCAAAGTAAGACCAACATTACATTCCATTTTAAAAACGTTTGCTTACTAAGATTACATTGAAAAAAGATATTAGATAGATTAGACATTTTAAATGCGCACAAGGTACCTACCGCAAAAAAACCCTTATAAACATTTATATTACCTGTGCAACTGGATGCTATTTATATATATAAAGGTATTTGTACATATGCGAGTAGTACAGTGTCTTATATTTCAAAGGGACTAGACTTAAGTCTTCTAATCTCACAGTACATAGGCAGACTAGTGTTTCTTACGCCTTTAGCTTTTAATCCTAGTCTCTATAGGGCGAGTATAAAATGACAATTAGGCTCCCATAGTCTACAGGACTTGCAATGTTGGACAGGTTTCGGCTTAGCTTTGAAGTGTGTTTCCCACTTCGTCTCGAGTGAAGAGAGAGATCTGTTGCGGCCATATAATTTCAATGTTCACTACAGCCATTGAATTGCTTAAATTGAATTTTACTACCCGCATCCTACATTTATCTGGGAGATTGTCAAATTTAGTGACTTGGCATAATGTAGTCAGAAGAAAGGAATCCTGAACCCGTTTGAAAAATCTATTTATCTTGGCGAGCATCCACTACCACCCCCACAATAGCAATATTTATGACTTCCCTGCATCCTACGCCGTCTAGTGTCGTACTTGGGGACATTAGCCTGTTGCATGGCCCATTGAGACCGGTCGTTCGAGGACCACTTGTTCAGTACTTTATACATCATTACCTGCCAGATAATTTATAATGGTCTACAACCATCAAAAATTGATCTAAAATTTACTTTTTCGGTACCTTTTATTTGTCTATATGGTTTTCGAGAAAACCTTGCCCATAATACTTAACTTTCATACGCTAATTACGTTATTCATATCAATAGAGTTATTAAAATGTATGCTTATAAAATTACCAGTAACGCCAATTCACTATATTTTACACTAAGCCGATGGACCATGGAAATAGAAATTCTACAACGTAATCCTATTAGCAGGCCGCTAAGACATAATTATTTTGTTATTTCATCCCTAAAGCGGCGAAAGGAACTTAAAGCGTATGGAATATGTAATTTTATATTTCACAAATCTCGTTATACATGAACCGGCTTCATATAATTGTAACATCAAAGTGTAATAACATTAAACATATTCCCTTATGTGAAAGCGTTTAAGGGTTGCGAGATTTGTATGAAGAAATTTGAAAACTAGTTGAACTGAAATTCGATATGAATATTGCTTATAGCAAATACCTGAGTACCTGTGTAATATCTGTGGAGTGTTATAATTGATAACTTGACGAAAACAATGCGTGCAACAGCCGCTTAATAGAGTCCGCTTTATACTTATGTCACTAGAATTAGTTTACACAAATAACTATCTGTCCTTGTATCCATCTCGTGCTCTTGCCTGGACCAAACATTTTAACCGAAAGACTATCAAGCCCGCAATAATTATGCAATATTACGCCTCACAACATTCAAAAAACACCCGAGAGGGATGCTAAAGTAACTTTTTGGGCAGCTGTACGTTACGTAGCGGACCTTGCTTGTAAATTACTAATTAAAAGTAGTTTACATAAAAACGAGAAAAGCAACTTGCGACGAATTGAGCCAAATTAATAAACATTAAGTCTGTTTGGGAATAATCTACGTAATTAGAAAGAAAGCGTAAGCCTTTAATTTGTTTTGCTGGTCTTTAAATGGTAATAAATACTCATTTTGTATTACAGAATCGTTCTATTTTAAATTAAGTCTCATTCTTTCCGGCAATACGAAAAGCGCCATCAAATTAGATTAGTCTTTTTTTATATTATCTTTTAACAGGTTGAATGCGGTACTCTAGAACTACAAATTTCGTTCAGTTCTATATAGGTACCAATTGTGACTTGTACGGTTGTTTTATTCTGGTGCGGTACAAGTCGAATTTGTCTTGTATATGTTAAACCTACCGATTAGATACAGTTTGAAGTAACAAATCCTAAATGTATACTCGTCTCGTTCTGGACTAAAGGATT
>DWQT01004184.1:0-11533 GCA_018244895.1 Myscelus amystis hages | reverse complement strand
CCGTTCCTTTCAATGAGAACTGTGCTGCGTTTTTTACTTCCATTCCTCGCAAAAACAAACAACAATTTGAAAAAAAAAAAAAAAAAAAATACCCCCCCCCCCCCCCCCCCCCCCAATTTTAAAGCAGATTGGTAAAAATGTGGCTGCAATGATTTAAAAAGCTTTCAAGCTGACATGAACGATGTTTTGTCTGAAATTATTAAATTACGGCTGAAGTCATTTCGGCTATTGCATAAACCGGCCAAAATAGGATGGTTCTTTTGAAAAAAACGGGCGGAAGATTTTGTTAGGCGAACTGCATTTTTCATTTAAAACCTCCCATGCCACATTTGATTCCCGTATCATGGGAACTGCGCTGCGTTTTATCTGATCTCACGCTCTTACGTAGCGCTTTTACGCAAGAGATGTGCACACTTTTTGTTTGCCGCCGGCGTTACACATCTGCTCACTGAAATATCTGGCCCGACTTGTTTATATAAGCGCAAGGCTCTATCTCAGGATTCGATCACTGTCTGACACCAGATTACATACGTGTGTACTGTCATGAGGCTCACAAAAGAGTGGGCAGAATCTAAGGATCTCCATTGGGATAGTTCAGCCAAAATTCTTGGTAATCGATACTAGAATCTTATGCTATGGACCGGAAGTATGGAAAAGAGGGTTGTATGGTGAGGAGGCTTAGTATAGGCGAACATTTTTGTATATAAGTATTATAATTTATCACTACTCCGGACCTCAAAACAGACTGCCTACGTTACAATCAAATGGCGCGAATGATATTGTCCCAAAATATTATTATTAGCATCTGTAGGCATTATTATTATTAAGGCCCCTTAAATCTAAACTTCAAATAAAAATTTAAAAAAAAACACGATTAGTATTAAAACATTACAAAATACAAATTTAACATTACAAAAAACAATTAAAACATTACAATATACAAAATTACAAATGGTTATTTATGGTGACATCGCTCAGGTTACCGTGTTATTTCTATGAAAAAAAAAATAGCATAAGTTATTTTTTGATTTCATCTCATCCCATATCTTTGTAACCCATTGGCTCTCTAACTGTAACGGACAACCCTTATTTAGTCAGTCAACCCTTATTGTATTCGTGGTAGTATCTCAAAATTACAGGTGCATCTGCAATCACAATTCTAACGATAACCTATCCTTATGATCTAAGATTGAACCATCAGCTCACCCCTCATACATCTGCCGGTACACTTTACATGATTTATTAGGTACAATGTCCACATACAGTCATTTTGAATTAGTCACCCCGCACACTTCCGACTTGCACCATATGTCACTGACAGTGGAGGGCAAAAACTGAGCTTTAGTTGCGCAAACACGCAATTCAGTAGAGGTGCTCGTGTATAGAAGATAACGTGTTTCAGGACAAATTGTACATGGAATTAAATTTGCGCCAACGCCAGCTATAAATGGTACCTAAAAATACATATATGTATGTCTTATATCCCTTTTAATCCAATATGAAATAATGAAGGTGACAGTAAACCTTATGAAAATTCGCTACCCCAAAAAGATGATTGTAGGCTACCTGGTATTGCTTAACTTGGCTTCATTTTCCAATAGCCAACACTTAGGCTACTGGCGCTTAACATATACCATTTGTAAATACGCCGATGTTTGTGCAACAATGTTTTGCGTTTGCACATAAGGTCGTTAATTAAAAGATTTTAAAATTCGCGAATCGCATGTCCAGTCGCGATTGGATACGTCAAAGAACAGTTACATAACGTCGCAGATGGGTCAAGCTGTCGATGCCAGGTCAAATTTTGCAAATGAGACGTGATAAATTGAGCCAATTTATAAATTATAACAATTGATGAACCTAAAACGATGTAATTACGTAATTATTTTGTCGACCAGACAGCATCGCGTTCGGTTAAAAATATCAGTTTTCTGTAGTCGCACGAAAGGTTTTTATTGAACCACCGTTTAATTCCAATGGTCATTTCACGAAATTAATTATCAATCGAATATCGCAGACAATGGTCACAATATTAGCAAAAATCCGAATACGGTGTGACACTGCATCACTAATTGCCCTAAACAGATTCTTCAAACGGGTAATTGCAGTAATCGTGGCGGTTCATATTGTAGCGCGACAGCCATGCGACAACTGAATAATGATGTTTTTTGGATGACATTTGAAAAACGTGGATTTCGTGATTGAAATTAGCTTAATAGCTCGTGCTATTGAGTAAATCTTTTGATCAAATTTCTTTATAAATAATGACTTGCAATGGAACGAAACACTACTTTTATTATTGAATAATGAATATTGAATAATCTATTGAGATTACATGCTAATTTCTTATTTATTTATTTAGTATAATTATCTTTACATTTCCAACTTCAAAACTGATCTGCATAAATTGTCATCCCTTATCGTGACAACGTCTTAAGTGACAAACTTTCAAAAATGAGTCTTACATTGAACTTTTGTTGCCAGCCATCATCATCAGCCAATGAAATAATATTTCAAACCGAAAGTTTTATTTGACACAAAATAAAAAGCAACTCGTATAAAAACAAACTTATAAAACTTATACAGCAAAGTATAATATAACTTCAGTTCAAAACACAGAACTCTATTTTGAAACTTACTCACTTTAACCACGATGGTTTAAAAAACTATACCAAGTGTGACCACACTGGCCGACTTTTAAGCGATTGTTTATTACTAGCAACACTTTCGCTTGACTGACATTCAGTAGCTTTTCGCTTTTAAAGTTCAAAAGCATCATGTCAGTAGCAATTTGCAATTTAAAAATAGAATGGCGGCCTTTATCCTGTCACACGAATGCTGTTCTGTGCGCCACACGCAATGAATGGTTTTGTATATTTTCCTGTCATGCGTGCGACACGCATGCAGGTGCGGAGTCCGTCCGTCAAATCTCAGGATCCGTCGGTCAGGCCTCCAATTATACTACGAATGTAGAGTCGCTATGACTTACATATGGAATAAAATAGCGTAATAACAATAAAATATTTCTAAGATAACTATTGTATTGGTACAATAATATAAATCTCCTTAACAGCTGAGCATTGGACTCAATTCTGCCGCCGAATATTCCAGTGATAAGCATGAATGTTATATTTGTATTTTTAATTCTATGTATGTAGTTTATTAGTTATATAGTCACAATTACACTAGTTTATGAACTATAAAGTCGCAAAATCTGATGTCTCCCGAAATTGTGGAAGCAGGTTTATACACCTCTCCAATATGGATTCTATTTATGAATAAAATAAGCTTATTGTTCGTTCAAAAACTATCACAAAATAGGTTATTGTCCTGATACATAATGTATATCCGAATTACATTTTCAAACATGCCGCATACATTTATGTTTTAAACCATATTAAAAATAAAACCAAAACTCTACCAAGCGCGGTACGAAATTTCAAATTAGGAATTTATTTGTTTTTTTAAACACATTGATCGAGAACGCATTACGAACGGCCTTGGCGATTCGTGAAAACGTAGACAGATCGGTTACGAGATATTACGCGTTCTGTTCGATTATATAAGAACTGAAAAGGGTTTGCTTTTATAACTTTTGTTATCACTGAATAATATCAAAAACGCAAAATGGTGGATGATTAAAATAAATGAGTATAGAGACAGGCAAGGGTCGCACATCCGCACTGTTGTACGCGCATTCATAGATAGACCGGCCTTGCGGGTGCTGTTCAACTCTGTGACACACTTTTGACTTGGCTTCAAGCCGTAACGACGCACACGGTAAAAACAACTCTGACACTTTCACGCTAAGGTCACTTTTTCAATAAACATCAAAAAAGAACATAGTTTTAATTGAGACGAGCGAACGCTGCTATCCTGTCGCATATTTCGAAATTTGAATTTCGCGGTTTTTACAAATGCGATATGCGATAATGGAATTAAGAATACACCTGCAAGGATTCATTCCAATTCGATCCTTATGTCGAGTAGATAAAGTTTTATAAGACGACGTACTCTGGGCCACTAGGTCACGCATGCCATCCGTTAGTCAGCACGCCATTCTGGCCTTTCTTGCTTTTTAATACGAGCCATATTATCATGCGCGTGCACAATAATGCCGAGCTTGTGGTACACCGTATCTATTTTTGTTTCCACAGATTGTACACATGTGAATTAAGTGAGCAGTGGCATAGCGGCCTCCAAGCTCTATACTGGGTAATAAAAACGAACATTTGTTGATACGAATTTCGAATGGCGACTGTGTTTACTTGATTCCTTTTTTGAAAATTCAGCATTGACGGCGCGAAGAGTTTGGCGCCGTTCTCGTGTCATGTCGTGCGATGTCAAAGGTTTCGGCATTTATACAGCCAAAGTACTTCGATTTGATAAACGTATCGTAAAGTGAATTATGTTGAAAATTATTATTATTATTCGCAACCAAAGTCCGTACATAAGCACTAAATCAACCCTTATCATTGTGTAGTACCTAGTTTCAGATAGCATTATCTAGGAATGCTCGAATAGCATTGACTCAATATAATTTTAATACATTCAAACAGTTGCATCGTTTTATTGCACGAGTCCTTGCAATTGTTTCAACAAATTAGGTATAACATGTTTCTGTGCCGATCAATCTATTATCAATCTTATGTTCATATAAATTATACTACCTATCAGATATTGATGTTCGACAATATTTATAATTTGTATATAACTAACAATTATTGTATACTTTGTTTTCATTGATTGTATTGTACATTTTTGACTGTATCGCAAAAGGAACATTTTTGTTTTTTATCAATTAATAAAAAATGCTGTTATGTCAAAAAATTTTTTTGCGAAACATTTTTGCTCTCTTTTACTTTCTTTCTATCAGTAATAAATAAGAATGAGTGTGTTTGAATTTTTTCGTACAAAAAAATATAATAAAAAATAACTGTTGTTACGCGGCCGGAGTTTTATTGAAATTGTGCAACAGAATTGAAATAATTTTATTTATACACTAAAATATCACAAAATGGAATATAAAAATAATGTAATTGTAGTATAATTTTTTCAATGAACTCCGTCGACGACTGTGTTCGCCACTAATTCTTTTCCTTCTCTGTTCGTGCGTAAAATTAAGTCGTCAACACAATGTAGTTATGCTTTAATCAACATTTTTAATCATAATTTCATAATCGATTCTTTCGTAATCACTGATACTACATAATACAGTTTAAAGTACATTTCTCGCGTAGATATATAAAAGGTGGATGACAATTTTCATACAAAATAATGTTTTTCAATTCAATTTTTTATTTACACAACAAGAATTTGATTGTTCCATTTTTAAATTATCTTTTTAAATAAAAGTCAATTGTTATTTATTGTTTCGCATTCCGTGTTCCAAATTTGAATTCTGGAACGTTCTGTGATGCTTAGCTTAGAGTTTAGCTCAGCGTTTTGCGTTTGAATCGTAAATATTCTGAAAATCGTATTATTTGATCATTTTGTCATAACTTATCTCGAGTGACCGGTATTTTTTCTAGGCACTGCGGCTTTTCTAAGCTGCGGCCTTAGAAATCCCTAGTGACCCCGTTTCGGCTATCAATAATATAAAAAAAAAAACTTCAACCGATGTCGCCTTGAAGGGATATTGCGAAAATTGTAAAAAGCGGGTTGGTTGAGCAACACAGAAGGCCGAATTTCACTCGGTGACAAACTAATTGTTCTCGCAGGGAGCTTAGTACAATATGCTGCATTTATTTCTATGTAACAAAAGAACGTGTCAGTACTCGCTGCATCGACAGTGTTGCCAACTTTAAAATACGACAGCTACGACCTCAACATGCCCTTATGCTTAGCGGCACAAATACGCATACTCCGGTCATGGCACATTAGACAAAATCTTCCCTTATCCCCTCCCATAATTACCATAACCAAGTACTTTTACAGCAAAGAAATTTGAAAAAAGAACGTGCATACATTTCTAATATCCATGAGTGAGCATTATTATTGCTTCTTACTTAATGCCATATTACGTATTGGTAAAATTCAGTACCTTTACCCTAATATAATATTACCTGTCCAATGTAATATTTTCTGTAATATTACCTTTCAAATGTAATATTTTCTGTAACATTACCTGTCAAATGCTACATTACCAATCGCTTGTCACTTGCAGCCAAACGCATAGCGGGTGACGTCACCGCATATGCATTGAGCGCGCACGCATGTTGGATATGTTGTACTCGAATAATTTTACATATACGCAATTAATAGGCGCGTTTACCGTGTAGTTTAGTTCACTTGGCTCTAGTCCAGTGACTTAGTGACATGTCCAACTGTAACTTGTAATACTTTGAACTGACTGTAACACAATTTTTGGTAGTGCTAGTAATTTTTAGATTGTGCATTTGTTTTAAAGATTAGACGGACTTAACGCTGGTAACATTATGACGGGTAAAATGATACTCAAACCGGATGAAAGATATCTGAAGTTTACTCCAATCGAGAATCTATAGGGAAACATTCGAAATCTACAGAATTATCGTCCCTTCTATGAATATTCGTCAATGTCATTGACACACGAATCATCCAATATTATATTATATACCTACTCGTATTATCAGAAGTCGGAGTGAACTAGCGACTAAACTAGACTTAGAAATGAGAGCTTAACTATACATGTGCACTGTCAAGTAACTCCTGGATTCTGCAGTGTTTGTTATTTTAGATCTTAGTGTAAAGTCAGTAGATTTAGTAATAAAGGCTTAAAATATCACAACGACAATGAACCCTATCTATGCCAGTCTGCACTAGAATAGTTTGGGGTATATTTGAAGTTCTCCAAATTTATAACAGTCTGCTTTTTGTATTCCTTAAGCAAGAGACTTGTCTAGCAATAGAACGTCTAAAAGCGTCAGTAGTCGGTACAGCTGTTTTTATATAAAATGTACTAAATAACTGTCGTACTAGTTAGTGTAAATGAGCCTACGATATTTTAATAAAAGGTGATTGCCTAGTCTGTATATTAGTAAATTTAATAATACTAGTAGTATTCATATATAGATTATTATCACGATTTTTGGGCTGTCTAAAGCATTTAGATTACTATTTCTAAAGCATTTATACTAGATATATTTTCTTTTCAAGACCGACTTAGTATTACACTACAATGTGTCAACTTTGAACCATTTGTCAAATTTCACACGCATTAATGTATTATAGCTCCCGTTATATTAGATGACTTTGCTTTTGTTTTAATGGTTGGCTAGACAAAGCTTCTATTCCTAGTTAAAACAAATATTTGTGTGATGGAATGAGTTGAAATTATTTAACAGTTCAATAAGTTGCCAACAGATGGCGGTGCAAGTTAGCATTTCGGGAGATGCATTTGCCGCAAGATAATTGGGATATACATATGTATGCTGATTCTGTCAGCACGACCAAAAAATAATTTAACATATAACTGATTACCGCGACGCGTGGCAGGTGCTACTAGTATACGAATATACTAGTATACGTACTAGTATGTATACATATGTACCCGTATCAGCTGGTGATTACAGAACACGCTTTGCCTAGCTTTGAGATCAGATGTTCGCAGGCGACTCATCCTAAGATATGTTATTTAAACCTACCTCAATATATTGACTGGTTCTCCTTCACCATCATAAAGCTAGATGTATAAGAATTAAATGCGTTTTTACGGTTACTTACATCATAATGATTGTGTCCTGTTGATTCGTCATAGTTTCGAATCCATGAAATTTATCAATAAAAGCAATATTGATAACGTTTTGAGTGAAATGTTTAAGATCTACTGCTATCTACCAGCTCTGTTTATGTTAAGGTGCAGTCTAAAATGTATTAAGATGTAATATATCTGTATTTTCTATTTGTAAGCATTGGTATAAAACTTGAATGTTACAAATATTTCTGTAAATAAATAAATAAATTACGCTTGCCAAGAAAATGCCTTATGACTCTTGTTTTGATTAATCCTAAGTTATCTATTGGGACTAACAATTCACACTTGGCTGTGTGTAAAAATTGTAGGTAAACCAACTGAGGATACTGGTACATAGGTTGGTTTCGATTTGAGTACCAGGTACAATGACTGAAACATGACTTTCATTAACTGTATGTTCTATATGTACCCTATAATGAATGAAATAATTTCAATTTATCGCTTAAACCATAGAACCAGGGATAATCAAAACGTATAAGTTTAAGTTATGATACGAACGAAATCACAAAGGTAATACCGGTGTGTATATTCCACGCTTAATATTACCATAGCGACTAGATATTCGTAGGCACTTAACCACGCGTGTACCGCGCACGCGCATACGGCAATACGAGTATGTGCTAAACCGCGATTGACACTGCTTGATACTAGTGACTATATTTTTAATATTGTGACATAAAACAAACCACCGAACAGGATCATGACATCTTTATCCATTGCTAGCATGTGTATTGAATTGGAGGGACATATTTTGAATAAATATTTCATTGGCGAATAGGATTATTGCTTTCAAACCAGTTTTTATAAATTAACTCCTTGATAAAAGCATCTTGATAGCTCCAGAACCTTAAGTAGTCAAAGTTAACATATCTCTAATATATAGTACGGTCACACAATTATCGGTATGACATTCACATATGTAAGGCCAATCCGACTCGGTGCAACTGATTGATACTGAGTTAAAAGATTGTTATATTACATACATGTTCAACATCAAAGTTTTTCCATAGACAAGCGTATTTTCACTTTCGAAGTAATACATTGAATCCTTCGAACCAAAATCCTTACCGGTACTTAGTAGGTTGAGGACCAATCGTGCACAGATAATGAATAATCCGCAGTTTGAGAATTTTTTTTCTAAGAGAATTGATTACCGATGCATCCAGCCAGCAGTTAATTATTATGCGCTTATTAGATTCGTCATTAATGACGAGATTTTCCTCTTAGCTCGTTGGAAATTATAAATGAATACGAAACGAATCACGTAACAAGAATCGAGTTGAGGAAAACGTTGAAAAAATCACATCGAAGTAAATGTTCTTTAAAGAAAGCGTCTTTCGCACAAGTATTAGATAATTTGAAATATACACGACGATTCGATATATACACGACAATAAATAAAATGTATGACCCAAGAAGAGATTAAAATATTGCTATTTGCGCTGCGTATTGTTAATAGATGGAACAAATAAAATGTTTCTAGAACATAATCGAAATATTCTTAATGTAATAATTTATCTATTTTAATGTTAAAAAGATATTATTGCGCTAATCCAACTAAATCGAAGGTTAACCGATAACATACCGTAGCGTTAAATACATTTTAAAATAAATTAAAGTACAATATTTTTTGGGAGACACTTAGATATTCATAATCGTTGCTTGTTCATTTACAAAACACGCAAACTCCTAAGTTTCAACTGTGGTCATAAAGCAAACAAAATGGCGGATAGAAAAACAGATGTCAACAAACTAAGAAGGCCGTACCTAGTACCAAGACGAGTCGAGCGCATGCATCGACGCAGGCTATATGGGTCTTGGCCAGTCAACTTTTTCTTGTGCACTTTAGTACTAAACTAACGCCTGTCACATGTTCATGAGCTCCTGGTACCTAGGCTCACGTATGATAGATTTTATGAAGGTTTTCGATTGAAAAACTACGCTTATTTAATACCGCGACCGCTACTGTACTGTCAGGCAATTATAGGTTCCTAGTACAAGCATCTAACAATATAACTGCGATTTTATTTTTGTTTTTTGTCAGATACTTAACATTAAATTACATAATGAATCACTAAACACATTGCAATCTAAATAGTCTCATACATTAAGTACATGTATATTTTGTCATTGTGAAGGGATGGTCTTATAGAATTGGATGAGACTAGGTTTTAATGACAGGTTTACACGTAAAATTAATGACATTGAATATAATGACAGCGGCTAAATATGGAATAGAACAAAATTTGACAGTCAAGCAATTTGAATGCCTTTCAGGACAGAGTTTATATGGAAGTTTATATGGAAACATTTTTTTTCTCTGTCTTATTCATTCGAATTAAAGCATTTTGTTTGGTCATCTTTTAATTGTTTGCTTTGACACGTAGAGTATGTATGGATATTTTTCAATATACACATTTATCAGATTAACTATTCCTTTAAATGTTTCTTTAACTTTAACTACCCCTATATAAATTAGTAGTATCAAAGTATTTAGATATCAAAGTTACAATTTTTAAAAAATACGTACATACAGAACCATCACGCCAGGAGTTACGGGGTAGGCAGAAAGCAACGAGTGCCAAAGTCTTTGTCGTGCTTTCATCATCCATTTTTTCCACATGCCCGAACCATCGGAGCATTCCCTTTCTCATTAAAAAATATTTGCATATTACCACGCGTTACGTGTCAGCGAGTGACCTGAGTTGAGTCAGCACACTTGACTTTGAGCAGCGTCCACTAATTAGTACTTTCGGTCCAATTAACCAGAAACTCTTCAATTAAAACGATACCTTCCATACCTAGGACTTGTGTCAATGTTTTAAAAGTCCCCACGGCCATGAACCAGGGTGTAAGCGGCAAAATAAGATTAAAAGTCAATTCATTGGGCTGTTAGTCAAGTGGCTAAGGTCACGGTGGCTGCTGAGCCAATAGATGTGGGTTCAATTCCCGTTCATAAATAACGAAAATATATAATCATAAAAATATACGATACCTATGTAAAAATGCTCATTTTAAGTCAATATGTAAAGATTATAGTTACACTTACAGACCACCTAGTTGAAGATTAGTCTTATGCTGTCTGGAAATATTTATTTTGTTCATTTATTTATTGGTTATTATATTTATCTTGATGTAAATAACAGTATAAAAGACGGAATTCATGCTAAATTATCTGCTAATCTATCTTTGGGCCAAGGTGAAAAAGTTTTACAGGGACCAGTAACAAAGAGGAACCATAATAAAAACGACATAGAAAAGAAGAAAGACAAAATAAATCCACTTGCGCGAATTACAACGTGGTCGAACTTTGCACTGTGCAACTTTGTTATTATTTTAGTGACGTGTGAATTAACTAAAACGACTGACGCAACGCTGTGAAATAGTATCTATAGGAATTCACAGAGCCTCCCTAGTCAGCCTCCCAATCCGCAGGTCTGGGATTCGATATCGTTTACCTTAAATAGATATGTTTTACATCTGTTCACTAGGCAGGTCGCAAAGGAAAACCTTATAAAACACACACATTAAGTATTATGAAATTCATGTATAATAATCCTATAAATATTTTTAATTGATACTCTCCTAATAGTCAGTTTTTATGATTCCCGAATGATCGATAAATAATTAATTCCATCGAATACAAGCGGACAAAATTTCTCTTTTCAAATATAGACAATCATTACAGAGTTTTGTAATAGCCGCATAGGCAAAACGCATTAGAATTGTCAATTTTCGATTTCAGTAATACCTGTTATTGCGAACTGGCAATCGATATCGTATTACGCTTAATATGTA
>DWQT01004183.1:0-11533 GCA_018244895.1 Myscelus amystis hages | reverse complement strand
CTGTCGGCTCCCTCCCCGCCACCCGGCACAGGTATTTACCGAAGCATCCGTGCCCGGTTAGGACCTGTGTCAGGTGGTAGGTGAGGGTGCCGTGTCTCCGGTTCAGCCACTTTCCTAAAAGTGGCCGAACCGCCGCCACAATAGACTGGCCGGCGCTAGGGCTGGCCAGCCTCTCGCGCCACGTGCGCGTCAGGTCGGCCCTGGCGGACTTAAGCCACCTGGCCGACGTGTCGCTGTCCGGTAGAGGGCGGATACGGGCGTCAACCCTCCGCTGGTTACAACAACAACAATAACATTAAACAAAGTTAGAACAACCTTAGATAACGTAGATTTAAATTACAAATTTAAATTGAAGAAGTAATTGCACATATGTATATATCCATAGATTTATTCAATTGTGAATTAATAGGAATTATTAAATCGGTCGGAAATGCATTCACATCGCACAATTTTTTTTGTTTTAAATCTGTGAGAATTATAAAATTTTAAGTCTTTGGAGTATACTCCAGGTCTCATGGTGTTTCGAGAAAGATCTACGGCCAGGAGTGGGACGTAAAATGTGTTGCAGGCAACGCATCTCGCAAAATACTATCAACAAAGTGTGAATACCGAAGGAGTTGGTCGACGTTATTAAGAGCTGGCTTGCGTTAATCCGATCAGGTTATTAAGACTAGTGACTTGTGGAAAATATAGGCACTCAAAATACAAAATATATATTTCTTTACTCTGTAGCCCAAGTTTCTAAGATACAAGCTCTTACATGGTATTGCTCTTACATCACTACATACGAAACGTGTAGGACAATGTAATCGAGTGTCAGCTGGTAGTACACAACATGTATAAACACATACGTAATAATAGATTATTCCTGATTGTACTATAGTCTGACATTTCATCCTTGGTTACCAATGTCAATCAGTTGTATGGTGTACGAAAATCACATAACACAGATCTGCTCTTTGATTATATCACTACAGTTCAAATGGCATGACAAGGTGCGACGATGCGAGAGCCGTTACGGTTAGCAATACAGGCGGACAACATCTGTAGCGTACCTCCTAATTACTTCGCAGCACGACTACATGGACAGATACGTGCTCGTTGCTCCGTTGATTGGGTAATCGTCGCGGTATTCACACCAATTTAAGCAAATCTCACACCCATATCGTGAAACTTACTATGAAGCAGCATTTGTTACTCAATGTTTCATTATTATTATTTATTTATGAACTTTTAAGATACCAATATCATGGATCATGGCATAAGAGCAAAACTTACTCCCGTTTGTTTCAATTATCGTTTCTGATTGTTTAGATTTTTAACTATGACCCGCTAACCACAACTATTTTTGCAAATACACAAATTAGATAAACTACTAATGCAAATAATGACTACAGTACCAGCGAAAGCGGGTGATGTAAAGTATGTAAAAAGCTACACAGGCTTCTATTTAAAAAAAATACATCGATTAATTTACATCACAAAAAAAAATACAGAATTGTTGGATATTAGGAAACTAAATGGTGCACGTCAAAATAATTAATAGAAATTCTAATTATGTAAGAAAATTGTACATGTTTTTGAATGGACATTGGAAATGATATTTCTCTCTGGTTAAAAACTAATTTTAATTTGCATGTAAATCATTAATTCTAATATTACAAGTAAAAGAATTAAATTAAAATTATAAACAAAACAAAAAGATTTATGAAAGTTTCCTAACATTTTACTTTATGGTTTAAAATGTGAATTATACTTGAAACGTTAAAAGCGGTGTAAATAACTAGTTTCAGTAATGAATTACAATGACTGCCTAATGACTTAAATTTCTGCTCCGGCTTCGGGATTCCGGCCTTGGAACCTTTAGCTCTGTACCCCCAGCGTTACGAAACAGTCTGCGTTTTAAAATTTAATCTCACTACTACAATAACGTTGGGAAAATCCGTTAACAAACCCTCATGTCTTCTATATAATATATATAATGCTTGATAATGCTCTTATTTATCGTGTATTTGTTATGTTATTAGATAATTGATTTTAGTTATTAGCTAAACTTTATTTTCCTATATTTATTAGTTTACTTTTCTCGACTGTAAAAAACAAGAGAATTTTTAAAGGCTGTTATGATGTAATTTTTTTGGTCTAATATTGAGGCTAATAAGCAAACCAAATTTGCTCGGGGCTCGCTCTGAAGCGGCCCGTACAAAGAAAGGGATTGGTTAATGAATAAACAAAAATAAATAAAATTGCCTTCTTTGTGTACGTTCCCATGTTCTGTTCCTGCTTCGGCTATGACATGGCGCGGGGCTTTGTAGTCTCTGTTATTTCTTTTTATTCTGACTTTGAAAGTCATTAAAACTGTACACTCAGCAAGAAAAGGTTTCTTTATTTTATTAAACAATTAAAAGACACTCATAAACTCAACATATGCATACTCGCAAGTCTGCCATGCTCCTCTTTAAACTTTCAATACCCATGGCGGGGTTTCTACAGAATTAAATAAACGGACATCGGCGGTTAATTAGATATTAACGGTAAACAACCGACCTTCATACGTTGTAAGTATAGGTAATCTAAAAATCATGATAATACGTATTAAATTAAGTAAGTAAATTCAATTATTTCAGTAAAATATAATGTGTGTTTATGGCTAGTAAAAGTGCTACTATATTAACAATGTCAAGCGTTGCTAGAAATGTGCCGATCGAATTCGATCAATAATTCGATACGGTCGTCACGAAGAGGTCTGGTGCTTTTTTTTCGACTCCGGCCAACCTGCAGCGCCTGACTCAGCGATGGAAAGAGGGGTGCTGCCTATCCTGATTGATGTAACGCAAGACAGACACCAATGTGTTCTTATGGAGATTTCGGATCATCCCTCTATATTGTCGAGCGGCCGCCGAGGGATTTTAGCGAGATCGATTCGGAGTCGTACCCCGGTAACCAAGAGAACATATTTACGAGTTTGTATACCTTTGTAGACAGATTCGCAAATTCTTAGATCCTTTCCCTAATTAACATTGACTTTACATTAGACTGCGAGGGAGAGAAATAGTGTACCGCATTGAAAATAATGCACAACTTCATATATAGTAGGTACATAAATGTGTGTTATTCAATTACCTGTCCTCTATTGCGTTTTGTACTATTCTCAGGATGGTATATATCACTCTTTGTTGAAAGTTTTAAATATTTGCTCTATTCAAAATAGGTAGGCAGGTGATTTGCATACGGTACCACATGAAATCGATGAATATCATCACCTACCATCAATGAATCACTTTACATTTTTGTCTATTATTGTTTTACCATTGCTTGACAGATATTTTCGCCAGAACTTCCACGACTAGGTATTCAAATTTATTTCTTGAAAGTATGGTATTGAAGTTCTTACTATAAGTGGCAATATTTTCAACTATGCAACTTAAAGTAAACATAGTTTAAAAAATCGAATTCCTGCGTAGAGGAAGCGAAAAAAGTCAAAAGCTGTTTTTAAAGAACTTTGAAGTAATAAAGAGTGCCTAGGCTTATTCGAGTATTACTAATGCATTCAATGATTACTCCTAAAGGGTTCGTTTTGTTAACTAGAAATTAGATAATACGACGTATTTCTTAAACACGACGTGGCGTTGTGCGCATATTTATACCTTTAAATAAATACATATATGTATGTGCGTAGTTAGTGAACAAAAGCCGTTTCGTTTCGAATATCCACACAGCTTATAAAGTACAAGAAAAATTACTTAATATCCAAGTTGAGGTAATAAAATAATATTTTGGGTTGTTATTTTTAAACAGATGTCGAAATAATTTTAGAATATTCCATTAATATAAATAACATGATAAATACGAGTATAAATAAAACAATCATACTAAACCTTACAACATAACATAAAACACACATCAATTCCATGTCTTTATGTCTTGTAGGGTAAAAAGAATATAGACAAGACTTATTCCTTATTAATTTCCTTTCCCTGTGACACATGTTAACGTTTAGCTCTGATCGTGTTAGGCAGCGCAGTCGAGTGAAAGTGTCGGTGTCTGTAATTGACGTGACATCCTTGGAATATTCAGGCGCGTTTGTTTTGTTGGGAGGAATTCTTAGTAAGAGATTCTACTTCTTCGTAGAGAGTTACGTAAGGAACTTCGATAATGTAGTAGTTTCATCTAGTAAAACCCTGTGGCGGCAGCACAGTGGATGTTTATGTACATGTTGAATCCAGAACTGAAAAAGAATTTATCCAGAGTTTATTGGGAACGTTGTGTATGATTGATTGCGAGGTGTGGGACACGCCAAGCGCTGGTGGGACTGGTGTAGGAGTGGTGAGACGGCGGTCGCGTGATAGGCGGCCACGGCGCGGCGACGTAGTGGGAACATATTCGCAAACACGTGAGACAGACGACTATGACGGAGGTATTTGTTTTTGCTATAATGATTTTGATTTGTTTACAGATTTTTTTGGTTATTGTTCTCTGTAAAACAAAAATTGTTTTTTACAAAATTGGAGTTTCTGGGTGTGATTTAAAAAAAATATGTGTATTAATTCCAATAAAATATAAAAGTGCTGCCCAAAGTCACTATTTCACGCCGACGAAGTCGCGGGCAAAAGCTAGATTTTTTTTAAATATTACTAGCCCAACAAACAGGCAGACGGGCCACATGATGGTAAATGGTCACCGTCGCCTGGACACCTGCAACATCCCAGGAGTCGCCAGTGCGTGCCGGCGCCGGAGGAGTACTCTTTTCTCGCCTTTCTTGAAGAGTTACTCCAAATTAAAAAACCCCTAAACAATTGTCGTATAACTTATTTAAATTCAATCTGAACAATTATTTAGTGGAAATTTTCAATGATATTAAGGGATTTTTAAGTGATTGTATTAAAAATTCGCTAACAAAAATATACACTGTCTCCAAGTTTATGTTAAATACTACATACAAACGTTTTACATTAATATGGAATTTTCAATTCGAATAAAGGTAAAAATAACATTATTGTAAAAGCGTCTGACAGCTACAAATTTTCAGATTTACCGACAATTCAATGAACCGCGCACTTGGATGAGGGTTGTCAGTTGGTCGATAAAATTAAAATGTACGCCATGGAGGCAAATGTAGAAAACAACAATTGTATGTGCACTTTAAATCAACATGTTTCGTGGACAAGCGGAGTTGATTATAACATTTAAGCATTTGGATATGAAAAATACTGTTAACTTAACGATAATCAGTTTCTAAAAACTCAAAATAATAATTACATGTATTCGCAAATAATTTAATATATCGTTTAATAATTAACAAATTTATGAAATATAACAATGACACAAGAAAGCAACCCTCAACCCAACCAATGTCGTGCGATGAATTATTAATACAATGATATACGGAGATAGAAAATATTTTGCCTCAGTGTCTTTCACAATTTTATAAGATAAATGGCCGAATGTCCGTTCCAATACATTTGCCTTATTATTGTCAACGTTACTGTCTGGATGTTAGACAACTTGACAATTTGGTTTTAAATAATTTTTTAACATACCTATTTCTTTTATACTTTAATAACAATATATTTATAGGCGATTATCAATTTTTATATTACAGATAGGCATATTACCTTAGGTACATGGTGCTGATATTTAAAATTTTGCATAACTTACGCCCATTTCTAAATAATTGAATAGTAGCATTGTGCAAAATATTAAAGTACATAATTACGTATTAAAATATATAAAACATGAAACCATATATATCCAACCCTAATATACACTTCGGACAAATGATTAACATAATGACTTATAGACATAAAAAAGGTAAATAATAAAAGATCCTTCACTGTAACTGAATAAAATATGTAAAAAAATCTATCGATTGTACCAATTTTCATTCGATATATAACAATTTGTAGCTGTGAATAGACTTTGATGAACTCAGTAAAAGCAGTGCAACGACTAATGAATGCCATTTTTTGTATGTATTCATTTAAAAGTAATTTACTCGATACAATTGTTTACAGCAAACATTTGCATCTACAGTTTAACCAGGTGTCAAAATTGACAATTCTGCAAATATTTAAAACAAATGCAAAAGCCCTTTTTTGGTACATGAATGTAGCTAATAGAAATCTTTCATTCGGAGTGAGCTTATGCCGTTTAGGTTTTGAATTATTAAATGTTCATGAGGACAGACGACCAACTATCGATAATGGTTAGGAGTATTTGAGTGTTGCTCGATTGCATATTAAGGATCAAAGTTTTGAACAAGGATACGTTAATATAACTAATCCTCGTGTGTTAAAAAAGGCAATATTATAAACGTGGAATATCCAATGCCTTAAGTGAAATATAACAAATGCTAGTCGCCAAAGTGGTGTTAAGGCCCGTATTCCCGGCTCATCTATCGAACCATAAAATATTGCGATTAGAAAAATAAAATAAGTATCGCCGAAAAGTAAAGACGAAAAATATATAATGTTATTCCTCGTTATCAAGCACAGTTCTGCTTTTATAAAATAATATACTTCCTACTGTTAATACAGAAATCAATTTCGCTATAAATGACCCTAACCTAATGTCGCATTATAGAAGGTAGTGTAAGGCATCACAGGCACAAACCGCAAGTCAGCACTCGTTACGATAAATCAATTTCAAAGAAGCCTTTGAATTCTAAGGTTACGTCTATTGATAATTAATAGAGGCCATTATTTAAGGAAAATTTCCCGCAGGAAACTTCATTGAAATCACTCGAGGATTGATGAGATAATATGCTCTCCGACTGCAATGGTAGTTCCAGTTGACTTTTAAACTTAAAGTCTGGTCGCACACGAAATGGTTAGTACAAGAAGTTACAGTTTGATAATACGTTATTTTAGTCAATTATTCTACAGTAAATTATGCTAACTCCCAGTTACTATTACATTATTGGAAAACCGCAGGTACTACTGTGAATTACTGGTAACCTAAAGGCTTCTAAGGATTGCCAGCCATAACGGTAATGGTACAACAGGTTATGGGAAAGTAATGTAAATAATTTATAATTGAAATCGAATTAAGGGTCAAAATGCTTTTTACGCTTTATTAATTGTTATTTTAATAATAATAAAAATTGTGGCACTATGCTTAAATGTATGTAAATATGATGTCACTACTAATTACTTTACTTGACACGACTTATTTCTTGGGACTTGTTGTCTAACGTGACTGTTATATTTTTATAACGATGACATCGTTACTATAGTTGATTAGACGAGGTCCATAGGATATTTATTAGACATTCAAATGAATTAATTCTATTGCTTGAAATGGGAGTATGAAACTTACTTCCATAGTTGTCATGCAAAAAAGCTATAACAGGTCGTGCAAATAATTCAATAAATATTGCGGATATAAAAAAGATTTCCGTATTAATAAATAGGGACTCGGTATGTTGAAATGTAATATTGTGATTGTAACTTAATAAGATTGAGCCAACTATTTCTTACAATAATTACCTGCTTATAAGAAATATATACCAAAACTGTCAAATGGCATATTATGGTTAGGCACACCTAAAAAAATAATTACACTAAGTAAATGTTTAACCCACGTTCTGTAACTTTCATTATAACAAGAGTCATGTTTCAACGTTCATTATAAATTTAAAGATAATATGTCATATGGAAGCGCCATTAATGTAAATGACGACTGAATTTATATCAAAACAATTTAGACACAGAAGGGAGAGAAATGACAGTGGCATGTTTCTAGGTGATGTCCCTATTGTTCTGTAGAAAAAGTGTTGTTAATAAAATTGGATGGGACAAGGGACGGACGGGCCCCTTAACAGATAGCATCTACGGAGACTTAAGAAAGGACACAGATAAAGCTAATTAGCCTAATGAACTTAGTACGCACAAAACATAATACGGGTAATGGAAGTACGAAAGACGAATATCTTTTGTCAAGAGTAATCCGAGATGCGATTGGGCATGGACATTTCGAACCATTTGATTATCTACTGGTTGTTTCTCTATTCAATAAACTACGATGAGACGTTTGTCGTTTTCTATCTTATACAAATGTAGCGAACGACTATTCAGTAGTTTTTGTCTGCAATATTATAATAGACGGACATATCTAAGGTAGCGGCTAGATATAAGTGAAACTCGTTTATTGGTGTCTGTCTTCTAGATGTATTGAAGAGAAACAATTGAATTCAATCATAGACCGTGCTATCTATTTGCAAAAAATGTATACCTGTAGCGGTCGACTATGTAAAGTAATGCTAATAATATTCCTTTCACTTAAAATTATCTCTATAATCGCCTCCAATAGAAAATGGCATTGTAAGTATTGTAACAAGAACCGCGTACATAATGCAACAACAGCACATGTATCCATTGTAGTCAATTACGCATATAAAATTATTTTACATTAATTGGAAAAGAAAGAAAGAACAGTGAACAACGGATCAACTTAATGGGTCGCGCTTAAAGCATCCACATTTTGAGAAAAAGGCTTTTCGTAGGCCTTCGCTGTTTATTCTTACTTTTACTTTTTGCCTTTGTTCATTAATGTGTTCGTGGAATTTTCTCTTTTGTTTTACTTCTTTATATTTGACCGACAAACAAAGGCAAGGCGACTAATGTTTTGTTACTTGAATAAAAAAAATATATAGATGTCGTTTTGTTTTGCTTATGAAAATAAAACTTAAAGATCGCCATAAATATTTCTATATATTTTTTAAACATTTAATATTGTCCTATTTATCGTAAATTTATTAATTGGGTCCAACGTTTAATCATAAGACTTGAACATATACTGACAAAGATGTAAGTTATACGTTATAACACAATAATAATACGAGTTTTATTTACCGTCGGGAAAACCAAGTATGAAGACTATTGTACTGTTGAAAGAGGCAACGATCTGTCGGAATCTGAATTGCAAAAACGGATGAATTGTGTTTACATAAAGAATTCAGCGAGAAGAGTGTTCGGGATGTGAGTAAGAAACGCGAAGTGATTGATGAAAACACTGCTTGGAGGTCTTGCGCCGGGGAAAAGAATTGCGTCCGTTACCGCGTCAACTCCGGAACATCCACATATGACTTCCCCACGCACACCCAAATATCGCAATGTATTGAAAGCGATAATCATTTGCACCACTTGAACATTTGCACTGTATAAATAATATTTTCAGTAAACATTTTTAAACTGGTCGAAGGACCACTAACCCATCTATGCTATTTCGATACATAACATTGCTTGCTTCGTTTAGAGAAGTATGAATAATAGGAAAAGTTAAATAAGAAGCAATTTAGTCCTCGAAGGCAGCAATTTGCGTGTCCAACTCACATTCACATACAGTCCATGTCTATGAAACGCAGAGAAATGATGATGTATAAAATTGAATTATGCTGTCTAAACAAAAACACAGGGTGTGTGTTTTTGTATACCTACGACTTCACTAAGGCCTGCGTAGTTACTTTATCAAATATATAGTCTTCGCGTTATAGTGCCTATTTTTCAGTTTATATAAGGATATTTATCCGACCCAATTATAGAAAGCGCTTTATTTCAGTAACCTAGCAAATTATTCACTACGCAAATGGAATAAGAAAATAGCATAAAATGTCGAAGAGAATTTCAGGGGTACAGCATTTGAACTTCTCTACCACTCTCTGCTTGTACGATTTCCAAAGTTTGATCCATTAGAATTGGTATCTTTCTTGTTTTGGGAATGTCTTGGTCACCGAAACACAGCTGGTGCAGGCACTGCACAGACATCTCATGACCAAAATTAACACCTGTCATCATATTAATATAATATTAAATGTATTAATATATTTTATAAAGCAGCAGTAACAAAATATATTGTTTCTTTATTCATACTGGTGTGGTTTATAAGAGATTGTATAGGCTACAAATATGACATTATTTTTTACAAATCATGCATTATTAACTTAATTGACTGCAAACATTTCTCATGGCAACCCTTTGTCTATAAATAAAATATCCAAGGAAAATAAAACTTCTTTGTATTTATTTTAAGGACTGTCGCTGAGCGACGTTATTGTCCCAAGAAAGTCTACAATTAAGTAACATTCCGTAATACATAAACTTATAATTAATTAATAAAGTATGTTAACTACATATTAGGTACGTGTGGGTTTGAAAATTCATGCTAAAATGATGTTTTAAGTAAGACATTATTACTCGTAAGTTATTGTATTATGATAACATATTATATGATATTATCGTCGATTGGAGTTTGTTTCTGTAAGAACAAAAGGGTATTATCAAAACATACACTTTCTTTCATTTCCTGTTGCTTCAACCTTGCCCACGACATAATTTATAATCATTTGTAACATGCTGTGCCAAATCCACATTCATATTTTTATCATTATAGTTACATCTCTCGCCGTATTTTAATTGAATGGCACTAATTTTTTTAATAAGTAAAGTACACCAACCGCCTCGTCACTAATTAGTGGGGGCACTTCATTGCACCCCAACTTTTAACTTCGGTGGATTTACTGACACTTTCGTATTTTCATTTAGCATGAGTTGGATATTATAATTTACAGCGACTGTTGCCTTTCTTAAAGATCTTTTTATGTTTTATTGTTTGTTTTGATCTTCTTTCCCAGCATTTTCTGTACTTAATTTTTGTAAAATGTTGGTCTTTTACAAATTTAACGTGAAAGTAAAAATTAAACGTGAAAGTTAACAAATAGAACGAATAACACTAGAAAGCTGTCAATAACTCTCATATCTCATGTTTGGGACTCCGAAACATATACATATGTATGTACATTTATGGCAATATCTATTATACCTACATCAAATAATATGGAGAATAGTGAAAAACAGAAAACATAATTAAAACCAACCCAAATTTCCGAAAATTACTAAGTTCCGTGAATCGTAAACAAGTCTAGCTTCTACTTCCTTAGGCCTAGAAATGTTTTTTTAAATATGTTGACAATATGATTAAAACAATCACTACATTTCAAAGCAACCACCACATCTGAAGCAAATATAGCGTTTAGACAAAAAAGACATTTCATTCTAATGGATGTCGGTATTTGCCAAGATATTGCCAGAGGTGAATTGATAAACGGCCGCTTAGACCACACGGCACGCATACAAATGTCTCGACGACATATTTATGGCAAGTGATTATATATAAGGAATTTAAGACTTTTAGCATTGGAAGTTTGTAGTATTTCACCATGAAATACGCGTTTTTTTGCAAATTTGCAACCTTTACCTACAAAATATATTGCTATATTGCAACTAAAAGAAAAAAAAATGTTATATTATATAGATATAATACCTTATATAATTCTGCATTTATTTCACTAATGGCAATCTAGTATATAGTATATAGTATAGTATCTATTTCACTAATGGCAATCTAGTTTTGTTTAAGTAAACTTAAACAAAATATATAATTCTAGCCGAAAGAGGGTATTTGTTAAGATCTAGCCCGAAGCCATTTACCAAAGACTGTCTACGAGATTTGCATGCCGAAGTCGACTAGTCACGAG
>DWQT01004182.1:0-11534 GCA_018244895.1 Myscelus amystis hages | reverse complement strand
GCGGGCGCCTTGCGGCGCGCGTCGGAGCGCGACCTGCCGGCGCGGCTGGCGGCCGAGCCCGTCAAGCCCAGCAAGAGCACGCCGGCGCTGCACCACGCCGCGCACCACCACGCGCCGCCGCACCCCGCGCATCAAACGCCGCCGCACGCTCCGCCCTCTGGGTACTAAAATATTCTTTAATCCTCCATATTCATTATCAATCTGACTGAAGAATGGAAAATATGTAATTAAGAAGACTAACCCCAATAACCAACCATGTTTTCACACGTTACCTTATCTTACCGAATAATTGGCCTTAAATTAGACATTTATTGGTTTGTGTTAGACCATGAGATTTATTGGTTTATTACCTTTTGAAAATTTAATTTACAACACTAGTAAAGTCGCCACAAATCTAGTAGTATCTAAAAAAAACGGTTTAAAAGGAATAACGGCAGGAATAGATGAAGATTGTTTTATGACTTTAGTGGCGCCAGCCCCGGCGGCGCGGGGGGCGCGGGGGGCGCGGGCCCGTGGGCGCACAAGTCGCGCAGCAGCCACAACCTGGCCGCGCACCAGCCCGACGCCTTCTACCAGAACTTGGCGGCCGTGCACTCGCAACACAGGTACCATACACCACATCTATTTTATTTACCCCTTCATAGATTAACCGAATTATTACATGAACACTGAGCATAGTTAATGTCCAAATACTTGGCCTTAAATTTTATAGTCACCATACTGTAGTTAAATATCGAGGCTAAAATTGACCAAACAGCGATTTACCTTACAAAATCAGTGATTCAACGGCTGGCGTGCTACAATTGCAATGTGGACCCTAATATTTGTATATTACAGCCAGCTGTAAGTGTAAGTATACTGATATGTCCTTGATTTGTTAAATGTTTCATGAATGTTATATGATTCCAGATGGTCATCTCTTCGTAGCTCAACAGGCAGCAATAGACCACAATCGGCTCACTTCTCAGCGGCGGAGTCGGCCGCGGACGGCGCGGGCACCTTACACCATCAGGTATAAATTATTTTATTTTGAAGTATTTCTAACATTATATGAAGTACCATTATTGTTGATCTAAATGTAACCTGAAATATTCTGTTACAGACAAATCAGTCTAATGCGACAAATGCTCGAGCGGCGAAGCTGGCGGAGATGACGGAAGAGGTAACGAGACGACAACAACAGCAACAGCAGCAGCAGATGATGCAACAACAACAACAGCAGCAGCAGCAGCAGCAGATGCAACAACAACAGTTGCAGCAGCACCAGCAACAGTTACATCAGCAACATCTCCACCAACACCAGATGCATCAGCAGCAGCTGCAGCAGCAGCAGATGGCGCTGGGGCAGCAGAAGGCCGCATCGCAGCAGCAGCTGCACGTGCACGCCGGCCACTACCCGCCGCCCGCGCCGCCCGCGCCGCACGCCTACCACGCGCAACAACAACCGCAAAGGCAAGCCTGGCCGCATTACGAGCTTATTTATGATTATTAACAACTGTCTTCATATTAATTTTGAAACCACCTTGTTCTTTAAATTCCATAAACTTAGGCTTAGGGTATGAGCTTGCCAAATTTAACTTATAGCAATTTTCGCGCTATGCCAACAGAAAATAAACAAAATATGTTAACAACTTTGTATATATATGTACATATATGGCGGACACGTTTTTAATATACAATATAGCATCGTTTATTTTTCCACTCATTTCTGTGAATAAAATTGAGCCTCGCTAACTCCGGTAACGTTCAACCATCCAGAGCTTTAATTATTATCTATAGTAATACAGTATCTAGACCTTTCTAGCTATCTTTTTTACATGTCGAACCTAACTTCATTTGATCTATCGTTACTCTCTAACAAGTTTGTTTGCTACAGATATGAATGGCGGCCGGCGGGGCCGCCGTCGCCGCAGAGGTCTCAGCCGCCCGTGGCGCCGAAGCCAATGGTAAACTATTTGTTATATAACATGATTTTATGTGTTCAAAAATAAAGAGAATTTGTGCATTATATCCAAGACTTTCATAAGTTTATATGTACGCTTCTGTGTTCTATTTGATTTAAAATGTAATAAAATAAACTACAATAGATGATTTGCTGATATAACCGATAAATATAAAAGAATATAAAAAAATCGTAGCAATAGTTTCATTGCTTTGTAATGCACCAGACTGATTTATATTGACGAGACCTTCCTGGCTGGCAATATGTTGGCGCCTTCCTCGGCCTCTGTGCTTGTTTGTCCGCCTGCATTATAGAAAAACGAGATTTAAGCGATTATCTAAATAAGATTCTATTTCTAATAATATTATCGTTTCAATTTTTTCATAAATTCATTATGCTTTTGTTAGGGTTCAAGGAAGTCCGATACCGAGCTAGAAGAACAATTACAGCTTCAACATCAGCAGCAGTTGCAGAATAATTCAAGTATTCAACTTGATGAAGGTAATGTACTGATGGTATAATTTTTTTCATAATTTTTCAACATCTGAGAATGTTAATTGCTTACAGATTCTGTAAATAAAATGAAATAAATAATGTGTCAGTGTGCTAGTTCGGTTGTTCGAGTTTTTTTAATAACTACCTTATGTATACAGTTAGATAGACCATAGTACTTGAATTTATTCTGGAACTAATGCTACACGGGTCTAATTTATTTAGCTTATTGAATGATACAATAATACTTTGCAACAATAATAATGTTGGTGGATATGCACATGTCAGAGCGGTACGTGGCGAGTGCGTCGGAGCCTCCGGCGGTGTCGATGTACCCGGTGGGGGGCGCCGGCGGGGGGGCGGCGCGCCCGGCCGCCGCGCACAACCCCTGGCAGCGCGAGGAGCGCGAGCGGCAGGCGGAGGCGCGCCGCGCGCAGGCCCGCGCTCGAAGGTATGGCAGGCTGTCTGGAGCCTTGCTTATCGATGTGAAAGCTTTCGGTAACGTTTAATTTAGATTTGATAAAAAAAAAATAAGATATCTTGCTTCTTGGAGGAACTACTTGTAAGTTATAACTTAAAAATGTCGATCTCCGAACCTACGCGTTTGAGTAGCGGTTCATGTATCGATAATATAATACATAACATCCGGGGAAGCAAAACTGAATTTTTAGATCTAGACATGTCTGATCATACTGCACAAGTTATAACATGTCCGATGGGATAAAAGTGTACATTTAAATTTTGGTATAGAAAATCCCAGGATTATTGTAAAGAAAATATGGACAAATTTAAACAATGCATGGCAAGCTTAAGTTTTCAGGACTGCTATGATATTGAAAATGCCAATGAAGCGTTTGAAAATTTTTACGAGACATTTAAAATGTTTTATAATTTATGTTTTCCTGTATTAAAAGTATAAAAGGCAGTAAAAAGACGTTTAAACTGGATCACTAAAGGGATAAAAATGTGCAGTAAAAGAAAAAGAGAATACTTATGGAGATATCGGCTCTCCCCAAATTAACAAACGAAAAACCAATATTTAGGTTATTCGAAACGGTTGAAACTTACTACACAGAAAGCCCAAAATGCACAATATATTAAAAACGCAATCAACAAATATAAGGCAACGTGGCAAGTCATTAAAAGAAACACGTACGCATATCCAAAAGAAACCATTCCTGAATTAATCGTTGACAAAATCAGTATAAAAGATCCACGACAAATAGCACAAGCTTTTAATGACTTTTTCATTGACCAAATTGACATTAACAGTAATAATAGTAACAAAACTTATAATTATCTCATAAATACTAATCCTAATTCTATTTTTATGGCCCCTACTACCCCCAATGACATTTTGAAAATAATTAAAAATCTTAAAAATACACATAGCACAGGCTATGACGACATTTCCACAAAGTTAATAAAACATGTTTCACTGCACGTAGCTCCAGTAATCAGTCATATTACAAACCTATGCATTGAACAAGGCATTTTCCCACAAAAACTCAAAACATCTATAATTAAACCCCTTTTCAAAAAAGATAATAAAAAATGTATGTCATGTTACAGACCTATTGCACTGATCCCGATCTTAAAAATTTTAGAGAAAGTTATATACAGCTGCCTATATAACTATTTTGAAAATACAGAAATTTTAAGAAGTGAACAGAAGGGTTTCAGAAAGAGCAAAAGTGTAAATTCAGCAATATATGATTTACTGCAAAGCGTTATGGTTAATATGGATAAAAAAAAATCCAGTTTCAGCCCTCTATCTCGATATGACTCGCGCCTTTGACTATGTGGATCATAATATATTATTACACAAATTGCAGGCCTATGGAATAAGAGGAAATGTTTTGAGTTTAATAGAGTCATATCTTAAAAATAGAAACCACATAACTCAAGTCAATAAAATAGACAATGAATCTAAATGTGAACATATTTATACATCTGACTCTAGGCCCGTCGAATTCGGTGTTCCTCAAGGCAGTTTGTTAGGGCCACTATTATTCCTTATCTATATCAATGATCTGCCTATGGCTATAAAAGCAAATGATCAGCAAATGATTTTATTTGCTAACGATAGCACTATCATTGTTGCAGGGAAAAACATTAGTACGTATGAAAAAGATATAAACGACTGCCTAAAATCGGTAATAGACTGGCTTAATATAAATGACATGAAAATAAACTTGAACAAAACAAATATAATGCATTTCAAACAGCAGCGTAATCAACCTAATATTGCAGTCAGCTATGATATTAAAACGATTAATACAGCGGATAATGTAAAATTTCTTGGCGTATGGATTGACAATAGAATGAATTGGAAAACGCAAGTAGAAGTGGTATGCAGAAAACTCAACAAGTTTGCATATGCATTAAGCCTTTTAACAAGAAAAATAGGTAACAGCGATACTTCGGCGATTCTTGCGGCGTACCATGCATACATATCATCAACACTCAGCTACGGGATAATTTGTTGGGGTAACTCCACCCATAAGGACAGAGTTTTTAAATCCCAAAAGAGATGTATACAGGCTATGTGTAACATTGGAAACAGAGATAGTTGTGAACCCTACTTTAAGAAATTAAAAATATTGACTTTTCCGTCTCTGTACATACATGAAATGTCAATTTTCATTAAGTCAAATGTCAACTTGTACGAAAAGTTTAATAGCAGAAGACATCATAATAAAATTTGCGCTCCCTTCTCGAACACAGCATAGCTCTCCAAAAGTTTTATTGGAATGGCGCATCAAATTTATAATAAACTACCACCATCGATACGTGACACACCAATGTTTAGTGACTTCAAGAAAAAGCTTTGTGACCTCCTAATTTCTAAAGCATATTACACAATAAATGACTATTTAAATGATAAAATTACATGACCACTAATAATTATGATTTTAGTTTAATTGACATTTTGTAATTTATGATAGATATTGATATAATAATAATAATAATGTGAATGATAATTAGGATTGACTATATTATAAATTTGTACGCCACAATGGCAGAATGTGGAGTGATCCAATAAGAAAATACTTAAAACATCTGTCTGTACCCATATTCATGCAAATAAACGATTGATTGATTGATTGCCCGAATTGCTGTAGGTATCTTTATTTAAATTGGCAAGTTAAGATGGAATCAATTTTCATACACTTTTTAATCCTTATTTCAATAATTTAGGGATTTAGTTAAAAAACATAGGTACCACGCAACCAGTGTCCTTGCAAGGCAACACGCTATGTTAATATAACATTTCAAGATTTTTTTTCTGCCCTTGGACATCACAAACTTGCAGGTGCCAATATTGTCGTTGACATATTCTTTTACAAATCAAATTGTAAGAATAATTTTATTGATATAAGCTGAGGTAAATAATTGTTTACCATCTTCGTTATTTTCTCTAGGCAATATCATAAAGCAATAGATAAGAATTTCATTTAGGTCTATGTAATAGATTTTCGTAGAATTCGTATCAAATATTTTGAATCGCAGTGGTATCTTTCTATCACCAAACTAAGCATTACGTATAGATTGAATGATTGCGAAGCAATCTTGATAAAATTTTACTACGAAACAAGATCTATTAGTTAATTACATTAAGAGGAAACGAAGAATTAAGTGTATGTGTAAACATAGCAAATCCTTGGAAATATAAAAGATACTGTACGAAAAATCACATAGATACAACGTAGTTAAATTGGCCTAACAACACTAATAAAATGCAAGACGTTTTTCAATTGAAACTTTTCAGAAAGCATCATGATATTTTAATTGAGATCATACGTAATTTTCTCACTCGTAGCGATGCGTAATCGATAAAAAATCCAAACAATGAGAGTGCAGACAAAGGGTAAAATAGCCAGCCTCACTAATAAATAAATCACGACTCGTCTGTGCAAACACAATCTCTGCCTGCATCCCCAAAACTCAGTGTTCGCGTGTGTAATTCGTAAAACCTATAATCCCAACATTCATATACTACTAAAGTTCACTCTTATAAATCTCTCCGCATTTTTCAACGTATTAACATTATCTAAGATTTCTGATACACCGAATTATGTTAAAACTACAATCTTATGTTTTATTTAACTGCTAAATAAATTATTGGATTTCTTTTGTCTATATATGTAAAAAAATTAAGTGTCTTAGATCTTTATCTACCTAAGAGTAGAATGAAGATTGTCCTAATTAATACTGTCTAGGCAAACACTTCATTGAGCTTACTGTTTGAATTGTCTATTATACGACCTGTAATTACAAATTCTGTTAGAGAGAGAGCTTGGACGATTATAGCGACAACTGTTAAGTGATACAGCCTTCACAGAATTATTAATGAAGTTCCAACAATATATCTTAGATTGTGCTCTTAGATTAGTACATTTACTACAATCGCTAAACATGGATACTTACCCATCACTACCACATTATACGTACTCGTATATACATATATCTTCTGGTTGTTTGATATAAATGTGTTACTTAAATTGCCATGTCTATGTTTTAATTGTACTAATTGCATGAATTCCTTGAATTAAAAAGTTTTCCTCCATATGCCGGATTGTCATCCAAAAGGTCAAAAGCTTCGAGAATTACAATGTTCACCATTTTCACAATAATCTACTATTGTACATTGATATTTAATGACTTTAATTCCACGGTAATTTGAGCCTGGTCATCTTAATAAACTAGAAGTTATGCTGACGAAAAATAAACTACAAATACTCTAAGCTCGATAATGATAGCGTCAATTAAGCTGCACCGACTACGCCACGTAGCTCGTAAAAGCGACACCAAGCCCATAAACTTGACGTAATTCAACTCTTAATGAGATTTCCTTCACTAAAAAGCTACATTGTTCACAATTTCCAGAATAAACTCTACGTTTCGCTCCAAACTTAAAGACTTGCGCAAACTTTGAATATTCTTAGGACTTTCAACAAAAAAAGTTAGTCTATGTAAATGAAGTGTTACACAGAACTTCTAATAAGAGCGCCTATTGATAATTCAGGCTCTAGATACCGTTCAAAAATAAAAGATAAAGATAATTTTATCAGTTTTAGAACTTATCAATCATTTGTAGGTAAGTGTATATTTTAAAAGCCCTAATTTTTAATTTTCATTACGACTTTTCATTAGCGTAGTGTAAATATAATTTCCAAACAATCGTCTGAATGTGTCTATAAAAGATAATTCATATCTAGAAGTGTATTAACTTAATCATAAAGCGCGTGCGTTCATAATACCACGTACAATATTTGACGACATTTTTGCATTTATTCTTTAAGTTTTGTAAATTTTATTTTACTTTTCATTAAAAATCAATACAATCAGAAAAATGACAAGAGCATAAGAAAATATTTTTCACGCGTCCGCAGTTTCATCCCTCAAATTAACGTCTCAGGGGTCGGTCCAGGCGGTCCTTTCAAATATCAATTATGTCGCCGACGGCCTTGTCTTCGCAGTGATTAATTAATTAGGGGTTGACTGCAATTATGTCTTCTTTGGAGATGCTCCACGATATCGTCCGTCGGGAAACAATTTCAACTACCGACCCCCAGTATACACGGCCCCGTGTGTTAAACGAATTACAATGTGATATGACACGTGACAGAGACAACTGTTGGTGTATAGAGTGCAAGCACCGATTTATAATAGTGAGACCAATCTCTCTGTACACAGAGTTCACAATCGAGTAATGTTGTGTTGAAGTGTAGTTATTTTACTTTATAACATTCAGTCGTTATGTTCCTTACACAGCTACAGATTTTAAATTAACACTGCAAACAGTTGTTAATTGTTGTCCAATTTTTACGAAACGCGATGTGTACAGGCCGATGTAGGGTTGATTAGCATAAAGTAGGATACTTATGTTGAGTTGACCTTGAAACCCGTTCTTACCGGATTCCATTCCTTGCTTTATGTAGGATTATATTTATGTATTCACATTACCAAATCTCTTTATATGAGAGAATATTGATAAGTTATTTTTGAACATGGCGAAGGTCGCATGTCTTGATTAATCAGCCTTACACACGCTGTAGATACAACAGAAATTGCACTGAAAACTAAACTGTAAGAATAGCTTACTTACGAAATACCTGGTGCAGTAAATAATAGTATAGAGTTTTAAGCAGCATTTACAATTATGTGAAGTTAAGCTGTTAATCGCCTTGGCGCTGCAATTGAATAAATAACTTACATAATAAAAGTTGAGATTTACTCTTATATTATAATATAGAGTATAGCGGTATGCATGAAGATTTTCCTTTCAATTACTACCAATAGCAACGATCACTATCTTCGATGGTTTTATATTTCAATACTTACCAAATGCAATCATATTTTTCTCAATAAAATCGTCCATAGTGGAGCGAATTTGAAATCAACCTTACGAGCCAACCATCCAAATAACAATTCAGATCGAAGAAAGAATTTCCAACGAAATGAAATAATCGCAAAGTGAAATCCTTTAACGCTTTTCCATCTCGGGAGAAACCGCTCAAAGTCAAACGTATCCAATATAATATTGAAAACTTTTCGCAAGCAACGTAGTTTATATGATGAATTGAGTTCTAAGCAGGAGAGACAAAAAACTTTAACCTATATCATGAGAGCAGCGATTTCGCTTCAATATTTCATTTGCATTCCAGATACTAAAAAGTGAAGATTAATAAATTCATATTATTAGCTGTATAAACCATAATAATATTGTATAGTAGGGTGCTTTAAGTCCATAGTAATTATTAATGTACATGTAAATACTAACAATCGAAAACCAATTAAAGGAATTACTTGTCTGAGTTAACTTATTTGGAAACGCCTAATCGAAACGAAAAAATTAAAGAAATTATTCCTTAGATTTGTCAAATATCCTTTGAATTCTGTATGAATGTAATATTAAAATCGCTGGCCCCTTATTACTTATACGCTACTACTAGTGAGAGTGGGTGAGGGAAAGGGACGTGTGATCCATCAGACGTAGCTCTTAAAATCGCGGCAAATTCTCGGAATGAATTTTTTATTTAAATGGTGCAAAGTAGCGATTTAAATACAAATAAATCTTCATATCGGCACCAACATTAGAAAAGACGTTAGTAATTTACGGATACCTTTTATGTATGCTAAATATAACATTTAATAAGTACATCCAGTATTTACTATAACTTATTATAAATATAATATGATATTTTATTCTAATATTACCTAAGTAAGTTATTGGATAATATTATTTCATTTTGAATATATAAATATAACATCAATTTATATTATATAACTATATTGAATTGTACGTTTTCTGTACACATGGGTACATAATAGATTATTTACAAAGTATATAGTCGAACACGTATTTACAGACTCATATTTGCGAGATGAAATACAGTGAGTGAAATAACGGAGAAAAGGGAGCTGCTATTTTGTCGTTGCCCACTAATCGAGACGAAATTGATCAATTTGAGGCATTATTGGTAAATACACGATGGACCCTCTTGAGTGATTAGTGCATTGTGACAAAATTGCACCTTTCCCTTAAAGCTAGGGCTACATTAATACATCCCACACTCAACGTCCGTTGCAAGGGTCGTGTGTATGACAGGATAATAAGCTCACACCCTATTGAAATTGGTATTATCACTGTTATATTTCTGAAATTGGATATTAACGCTCCCCGTTTGGATTTATAAACAAAATGTGAGAGTGTCGCAGTGAACAATTGAAATAAGGGTTTGTTGCCGAACCCAACTTTTGTTTATATTGAACGTATGGGTGAAGGCAGTGTGATCAAATTGTGTTACATTACAATAGGAAATTGGAAAGTTCGACTTATCGTTGCTTAGCAAAGATGTTGGGGATAAATACTTAGTTAGTATGGATCTTGGTCCATACTAGATATTATAACTGCGACAGTATGTTTGTTTGTCCTTTTCCCACATTAGAACAAAGCAATGGATCGATTTTACTTTTGGTTTGGACAAAGTTAAAAGGATGGAGAGTGATATAGGTTATTTGTTTGCGGAAAAATCTCTAATTTCCAATGGAAAACACGTTTTAATAAATTGAGCGCTATAGATGGCGTTACTTGCGCAATAATGGTATGACGCGGTAACAAAATAAATTATTTTGACCACGCAGGCGAAGACGAGAGTAGAAACTAGTTAGGATTATAATTTTTAAAAACCGTGTTATTTGATCAATATAAATTTACGAAGTCTGTGAGTTATTAACATACAACTCGCTATAACGCCGAAAGAAACCATGAGGGTATGTACGCGACTGATAGGTGCCCGTAATTTTCTAAGGCATGTTGAATATGCTACGAAGCACTTGACTCGCGCGGCAGTGTTAACCCTTCTCACTGTGAGAAGAGACCCGTGTCCAACAGTGGAACAATAAAGGGGCTGATGGCATGTAAATTTCGCTTCGGTACATACATAATTTCCGATAGATCAAGAAACAAATCCAGTCTGCTCAGTAAAATGGATGCCGTAGAAGTGTTGACTTTATCTTGAAGTCGATTTTAATAAAACGTTCCACTACCGTTTTCTTCTAGGGAATATTCCGATAAGTTTCGATAAAGGCTTCGAAGGCGCGGGTTCTGATTTCCTTTCATTTCCTTTTAGGAAACTTAAATAGAACTGAGACTTCCCTGACGACGGGGCACCGAATCAATTATTTGTGTTACGAAACTTTCCTTCGATTTGCTCCGTATAATCGTGCTAGTTTTTCTTATCTGTCGTAATACGTTATGTAACGGTGTATTTACGGACCCGCCGTTATACGTGTGCGATATCAGAAGTTGAATATGAATTCCAATTTGTTTTGTAATAACAAGTACAGACAATAAGAGCCAATACTTCTGAAATCTACTGACGTAAATCAAAGATACAGAAATTTGGTAGGTGTACAGTTCGTTGTGGAAAGAACCACTATTATACTTATTACTGCCGTAAAGTGTTATTTAAAAAAACACAAGAGAGTTGTCAAGGGACACCCGGATGGTACGTAGTTCCTTTCGATTAATTAGTGAAGGAATTGTAATAAAATTTTATTTCTTTTAATTGGCAACACTAGTGTGTCGGAC
>DWQT01004181.1:0-11537 GCA_018244895.1 Myscelus amystis hages | reverse complement strand
CGTTTACACATCTCGAATGATTTATGATGTTAAGCAACTTTGATCGTAGAGACTTAGCCCTTGGACGGATTAGAAGATCGGAAAGTTTTCACGAACATTTCTACGCACAAACCATTCGGTCAGGGTTGCTATCATTGGACGAAATTTGAAAAGTTATAGAACAGCCAACAAACCACAGACAAATAATTACAATTAACTCATCTCCAAGGTACAGAAGGTAACCACGGATCTATATTTTAAGCCCTTTACGTACATATAATTAAAACAGCCCAACTATGGATTTTATGTAAAACATAAAAGCTTTAAACCTCATGGCACTAAGAAAAAAGAACTAGTGAATACAACGTTAACACTGGCAGTCGATCTAAGCAGGTCGCCATCATATAGCAAAACCAAGAGCTTCACAAAAGTCGTTAGCCTCGATAAACTTATGAAGAAACGTAAAGATGCCACAGCACAAGCGCAACAGTAACGCACTTATATCTTGCATACAATACGCAATATACTGGCAATGGTAACCATATCCGTACGTGACCGCTTGCGTCAGGTATAATTAACAACGCCGTTACTGTTAAAGGTCGAGATTTGTTAGCTACGAAATTTTAATAATTGCTTGTTTCTCACTGTTACTACATTCATCTTAATCAAGATAACTGACCCCACGCTAACTAACCTAAATGTTCTAAAGAATTTTAGATCCTTTCTTAATGGATAGGATATTATCTCACCTCAGTAAACAAAGAAAAACGCAGCGAATCCCTAAAATATGCAACAGGCATTGTAAACAGAAGAATATGAAGCGGATACAAAAATTGTCTAAATTTATACGATTAAGATTAAGACTTACAACACAAATGCTACCATAATCTTTATTTATAATAATATTACCTATTAAAGGGTGATATATGACACAATAAATTTTTTTATAGAAATAAGAAGACAATAATAACAATCATTGGAAATATTCTGGCGATTACAACAGACAATAAATTAGCTCAAGGTCTGAGAATATCATTCTAAATTATGTTCAGCTCCCACGAAAAATATGAATTGGGAAATTTCTCATTCAATTATTTAAACAATAAAAATGAACTATGTATTATATTATATCCGCCTGTAAATTTACCTTGGCTTACATCATACACTTTTTACAAATCCTACTAATGTTTGCAGAAAAAAATGATTTTATACAGAAAAAAAAATCAAAAGTTTAATCTTTATCATATTAAGTATCAAAAGATCTATTTTTATAAGCAATAAGTTTTCTATATTGCATAATATATTGAAACGTATTTAACTTAAACTCTTTTCCCTATGATTCCATATATTGTCTATGATATATTTCGCTTTTAAAATGAGACTTATGATTGCGTTTTCAAGCACCGCAAATCGCGTAGTAAATATTATACTAGTGTATATATATTCTTACAGTTGTGACCATTTTGTGTTTAGAAACTATGTATGTAGTTCCTCACCCGTCTTGTCAGCTGTTGGTCGTTGCAGTGACCTTACGAAACGTTCTCACACACCCTTGCCTAACGTCACCACAACGGTTATTTACCTCGGAGCCGAAACAGTTCTAACAAGGACGACCAGATCTGACCTAACCTAACAAATTGAAATAGCTTTGAGTACGAATTTAAAAATTCCCGTATTGTCTATAGTATACGCGGAGAATTTTTTTTTTTTTAATAAAAAAAAACAAGTTATTATTCCTACAAATGTAGCGTAAAACAGCAACAAATTAAGACATTTTTTACTTAGATATCATGATTTCCTGTCGCGATAACTAGATTTGATATAATTTGAATTACATCATCAAAACTTATATCGATCCACTGTTGTAAATCTCTGCAAGGCAATGTGTAAACATACTATGATAGGCCGATGAAAAAGCGTTATTTATTCAAAAAAAGCTAAAAACACTGCAATTCTTTTGCTTTTCTTTAATTTCTATAAAGTGTATAAAAGTCGTAGTAACATATTAACATTTTTAAACACCTGTATGTGGACATATTACTCCTACTTATCTATACCTACTAATAAATAAAATTGGAGTAAGTGTTTGTAATTATTTTGTAATTGTTTGTTTGTAATCTAGCTTAGAATTATAATATAATATAACTTTTTTGGTAAATTAAACGCGGACGAAGTCGCGGGCACAGCTATAATATATAAAATTTGAGAACATATTTACAATATTCCATAGCAAGTGTAATATAACACTGCCAATATCAAAACCAACGCACGGACATCAGACCGACTCGCCTTGAGGCATAATTTGTAACGATCAATAATTTATAACGATTTGTAACCAATCAAACAAAAAAATTGACACATCAATCACATAAAAAAGATAAATATCGCTCTATATTTGTCCCATTACAGTTATTTTAAACTAGCTGACCCGGCAAACGTTGCTTTGCTATATAAATTATAAAGATCACCCCCGAAACCCCCTTATATGTGGAATATCGTAAAATCCTTTCTTAGCTGACCTTTACTCGCCGAAAGAAATATTCCTACCAAATTTCAAGTCTCTAGGTGTTCAGGTTGGTGATTTAGTTTATAAGTTTCTTGTTTATAACATAGCATTAATACTGTACGGTTTAGTCAAACGCTGAATAATTAACCTCTTAAATATAACCACGTATCATAGTTGAGACTCATAAGTTTCGTAGAATTTCAATTTATTACTGATTCCTCCTTTCTCAAAATCCAGCACGTTGGCCGCATTCGCCCCAGTTAATTGTTTAGCAACATTTTTGTAATCAAACTGAGTTTTCTCTATGAGTAGAAGTTTTAGTGATGTTATCTCTATTACACGGTGCGATATAAATATGTTAATATGAATTAAACTTGTTACGTGTGGGTCTAGAAGAATCTACATTTATGCAACTGTAATACGATATAACTGCTTTCGTTAGTTTGAGCTCAATTTTACCAACTTGAGATTTAAAGTTATTTTATAAATATACTTTCATGTCATACAGACATAAGAAAACATTATTAAGAATAAACAGCAATGCCGATAAAAACTAAATGAATCTTTTTCTATTAAAACCGACGGAATAAACAAAATATTGCCTACATTACCGTAAATATTGTTCTCATTGAGAAACAGCTAATTCTCTTCTTAGAATGGAATACATACATATTTTAAATTATAATCTGTTATAAAGTTGGCGTAAAACCGCAAACTGATATTATAATCGCTATTAAACGTTTAATCCGCAATTAGCGATAATGGAAAACCCACTGCAATGCATTAGTTCTCAATTTTCCATGAACGTGGAAAATTTTAAAATACCGTCAAACCGCAACAACCATAAGTTAATTGATTTAGTGGACTACCTGAACTAGACCATAAATAGCTTATGTACGTAAATAATTACAATTAATTACACGTAGGTATATCTACACAAGATTCAAAAGTAGGTATAAAATGCAAGTATATAAAAAGCTACTTTTCTTACTACTGTTTTACACATTTTACAAATTTTTCCGCCAATTCTCACTGCCGCTCTAGTCTTACTGTCAAAAGAAACACTAGAAACTACGAGTATTTTAATTGTGATTAAATGTTTTATATTTCACAGAGAAAATATTCTCCGCGTGCAAAAAAGGATCATCAGAGTTCGATGGATGCGTCAAACGGGCATTCAACAAATTAAGGCCATATTTTAAGAGGGGTGAGTTAATTAATACTGATTATTAGAGACTATTAACCAAAAGCTCATATGTAAATATCGGACCCAGTGAAGCATTCTGTATTTGAAACCCCCATTGGAGAGGGCACATCATTTTTATAGCTTTATAGTAATACATTTGGTATTTCATTTCATAGTTTTCACTACGAGGCATGAAAGCCGGCCGTAAAAATAGTCTTCATAATTTTTTTTTATTTTTTTAATGCGTATAAAGCTTCCGCTTGACTGCGAACTCATCTGATGGAAAGTGAGTCTAAAAGGAGTCTAAGTGCAGTCTAAGAGGAAGCACGTTTGTGTAGAAAGTTCTCTGATTTACATATAAAATCCATGTATTCCAGGAATACCCGAAATGGGCGTGGCGCCCTTCGACCCGCACTACGCGAAAGAGGTGAAGCAGACTCGGTCCATCGTGGGCCTGTCCTACACGCTGACGCTGCAAGACGTTTACGAGCACGGCTGGTCGCAGTCCACCGTCACCAAGTACAAGTACTGTTACATTATTCTTACCGCTTCTAATGTCTTACATGAAATCCTTTCATCAAAGACTTACAATTCATAAAGTATTAAACACTAAGCACGAAAGCGGACGTTAAGATAATTTTAAGAAATGTTTAGTAGATACTAAGCAAGACACTTCTAAGTCTCCGTCAGGATATAAGCGCATCTGACAAAATACAAATTTAATGCAAAATTTATTTGAAGTATTTTTAGTAGAAAATAATTTCAATTTTACCATACAAAAGATATATAGTGCTGCCCTCTAAGGAAAGTTATGTTCTTCGCACATATTCCAAGAGATGGCGTTGATAATTTGGTTGTTTCCCACAACTTGCTTCTAGTCACTAGATGTCGCTGTACGTATTAAACTTTCATGGCAAAAATGCTGCACACATTGGGTATAGAAAAGGTTTTATTTTAAAAAATCGTGCGATTTCTTTTTATTATTATTCCAGGACAGATTGGGAAAACCAACGCATCGTTTATTCGCAATACTTCCCGGAGAAATGGTTGAACGGTGACTACGAATTTAAGGTACTGCATATTATATGATTCAATGCTCGTACACTCATAGTTTTATTGGGGATTATTTCCATGAACGGCACGCGTGTGCAGGGCGACGCCTTCGGTCTGGGCGTGCTGCGCTCGGGCCGCTGGAACATGACGCTGCGGGACTACTCGCAGACCACGCGCATCAGGCGGAGCGCGGACGGCCTGGACGTGCACGTGGAGGTGGACCGCATCGGCGACATGGACATACACGTGGGCAACCTGCTGCGGGGCAGGAGCGTGCTGGGTACGGAACGATCGCCTTGTTTGGACTACACTTGTAAATATCCAATACATTTCACATTTAGAGGTCGTAGAACCCTCTGTAGTGCGACTTCGGCGGCACCACCGCCACTCCTATTTCTGCCTTATAACAGCAGCGTTACGTGCTGCTGTTCCGGTTTGAAGGGTGTGGTAAGGAAGACATACTTTTTCGAGGCATTCCAGCTTAGTCCTCAGGGGTGGCGGCGCATCTGTGGTCGACCTGACATATGAATCTAATCTTATCTGGGTTCGATTACAAATGTCCATGGGCGGCAGTAGCCCTTACTATCAGGTGGACTGCATGCCCGTCTGCTACTTCCACATTATGAAAAAACAAAAAGCCAATAGATTCACGAGATTTCTCAGACGAGTCTCTAAAGTCTACTTTGACTGCTGCGTTTGGTTGTGTTGGTTAAACGTTTCCATAATAATTTATTTTAGTCAACAAGGATCATAATTATTTAGGTACAAATATTATTATAGAAATTACCAGAAAGCAAAACATTTACAAATATTATTATAAAAATTACCAATAAAAACAATTAATTAATCCTATAGCTGTTTACATCCAGTGCCTTGGATGGAGCAGCAGATCCTGGCAGCGATTACCCTTAGGATGTTGTTATCACTATTTCGGAGTGTATTAACAAATATATGGAAAGCAAAAAGTTAAATTACGACCCTTAATTTCCGACATTATAATTAATTCTCTTTACTGGTAAATTCTCTCCAGAGCGCATGCTGGACCGCGTGATAAACGCGTCGTGGAAGCCGGGCTTCGCCGTCGTGCGGCCGCTCATCAACGACCTGGTGAGCGCCGCCTTCACCGACATCTGGAGCAAATCCTTCAAGAACTTCCCCATGGATAAGTTCATAAGAGACTGATGTGACGCCTAAACTTAACTTTTACAAATGTTGTGCCAGATATACCTACTGTTTTGTTTCTATAACCAACGTAATTTAATATTTTCCGTTCTTTATTAGTTATATATTACCTCAGTGATGGAATATTCCATGTACAAAAAACATAAGTCAAATAGTGCTATTAAAACCTAGTCGTTCGTAAGCGCCACTTTTCTTTTCCTACCTTATAATAAACCTATTGAGGAGACGGAACACAAATCAAATTCGTTTTTATATTACATATCTCAATATTATATTTATTAAAAAATATAACCTAACTATATATATGACTTTATATTTAAATTCAATCAACAAATAACTTGCACGTTCATCGAAACTGGAATTATCAACCTCAGTCTTCCAACACAAGTGAATACCCAAGAACAGGCTCGCGCCGACACTCCGCACTCCATAAATACATTATAATTATAACATTGCACCTTCAATTTTTATATTTTACACCCGGACAAGTGTTACACAAAACACGCCGTCCAAAACGTCCGACACGCACACCGACCGCCCCCCGCACGACCGCGTACGGCGCACGCGCCCACAACGCACACGCCTACATTGAAAACTGTGATTTACAAAAACAAATAAGACGTCACATGTGTAAGTTATTACGAATTTGTTTTAAGCAAATCAAATCGGGGGGGAAGTCCCGCTTTAGACGTTTATAAATAATGCAACCAAACGAAACAGAGAACAGAGTCTATTCTCAATCACAAGGAGTATTGTGTGACCGTTGCATGGTATTGTATGTATTATTAATAATCGCACGTGTGATCTATGATCGAAGATTCGAGATGTAACATTCGATTTCAATGTGAAAAAATATACGGCAATAACCATTCGAAACCGCAGTACCGGGGACCCTGTGGCGCACGCGCACGGTCACACTCGTTGCAAATCGTATCCTCATCGTATATATATATATATATACACACACACATTTTACAGGGTAGACATTAAAGAAAATATTCAATGTCATAACTTTTCATGTATTTTATCAATAGAAAATGCGCCATCATGCCAGTTTTGCGGTTATGAATCTTTCTGAGCATGAAATAACGACTATTTTGAATATGGCTGACATGGCTGTGTTAAAAACTGGTAATTTCAAAATTTTGAGTTGTGCGAGTATTCATGTAAAGCAGCGATATGATGAGAATACGAAATATATTATATATGTATATATACATGCAATGGCGTCACGCGCCCGCCGCTCACCCGGGCGCCGCCGACCTCGGGACACGTGCATCGTATTATAAGCGACACAACGGGGTTTTACATCCACACAGCTGTACACGGCACCTAGCGGGCCGCCGCCGCACCCAACAAGCCGAGCGGCGCGCCAGCGAGGAAGCTCGCGTATTCACCACATCAACAATACAAATGTACACACACATTAGTTTTCATATTCACATGTCGTTACAGCCAATTCATAAAATGCGTATATGTATATTACTGATTCATCACGAGGCGTATATTACACAAAAAGAAAACAATTATAATACAAAGGATGATGGATTTATGCGATACATAAAGCACGGAAACGTGAAAGCGGATCAGTTTCGGTAACTACAACAAAACATAATATGTATATCATATATATGTATATATATTCATAACAACAGCTCAAAGTGATTTCACATGACATATAACAAACAAAGTTTAAACCGAATGGAAGCGTACAAACCTTAAACTTAAGTGCGAGAAAAATTTTGATTAATTTGTACTTCCCTTTCTCGTATTTTTGGCCCCAGATTTGTGTTACAGACGATTCGTGTGTAGGAAAGGAAAACGGTCTTCTCGCATCGGACTTGCGAGGAATCTATTGTAATATTACAAAGCCAAATTATAACAGTCGAACGGTCGCCGCGGAACCTCGCGCTCCGCCGGTAATTTCTATTCGTAGACGTTTCTCGATGTCAATAATCTTCTAGAACTCGAGTGGGGAAAAATAAAATAGAGGTAACACGCCAAAATTCGTCCAGTATTCTACACGTTCTAATCGAATTGTCCTTTCGGTTTACATAAAAAAAAATACTAACAAAAATATATACGAGCTACGAAAAGAACCAACTAAAACTTAATTTTCAAATTTGAAATTGAAAAAAAATAACCGCCCAAAAATTCATTTCGGTAAATGATCGAATTTCATTAAATAAAACTTAGGATAAAAAAAGAATCACTCTGTTTCGGATTTCGAGGCAAAAGTAATAACAACTAACGCTTTTCGATATTATAAATATTACAAAATCTACAACATTAATACTACAGTCGGGGCGCCTGGCGGGACCCGTCGCGCGGCCGCTCAATAACAATCTCAATAGTTCTCTTGCGTCAAAATAAAAAAAAATGTACAAATATCATCCTAAAATTTAAACAGTCTTTTCTATTAAGAAATCTATAGCCCGGTGATATCGAGTAGAAGACGCCGGAAGCAACGCTCGGCCCGCGGTACGGCCCCCCCCGCGCCGCCGCTCGCCCCCACGTGCATTATAAATTAACACTAACATTACATTTATTTTGATATGCACTTATTAATATTTTTACAATGTATTTGTGCTGTACAGTAATCGGATCGGTCGGGGCGGGGCCGGCCGCCGCCCGCCGGCCCGCGGACTATTTACAACGACAACTAAGGGGACCCGCAACGGAGCATAAATAACATGAAACAATTTAACAACTAAATATTTGGCAAACGACAGTGTATCGAGGCGGAGGGCGCCGCCGCCGGGGACTCTACAGCTAGCTTTACAAGTTAAAATCGAAGGCCGCTAAGATATCACCGTTCATTATTACATCGCAATATGTACACGGCGGCGGCGTGCACGCGCTGCCCCACCAATGTTGATACCATGTATTGGTAGCTATGTAATCAGTTCACCGTGTACAAATGAAATACGTAGAGCGCGTGAAGATGTGTGGTAGATTCTAGATGAAAAGGAAATTATATACATATATACACAACAGGTATGATGTTAGCCGACGTTTCAAACAGACCTTGTCCGCACCGGATACAATGTTACAACGGTATTTTCGCCGAAATTGCATGAACGCAATGAAAAAAAAGCAACAATTACGAAACGAAGCAAACGTTAAGACGCTTCACGGCTCTCTAGAATTATTATATTATAATCAGGCTCAAGGAATCACGGTTTCTATTTTCACAAATTAAAATGAAACGGAAGATACGGACGAAGCGCACTAGATAGGGACAGAGTAACAGGTGTGTCACTGTGTATCAATGCTCCAAACTTAAGAGTATAGTTTAACAAGTAAAGCAGACCACACCAGAGGCAGCCCGCGAACAATATGGCTACGACGTTAATTGGAGATCACATTATTATATTACCACAATCAGAATATGGAGGAAAGTAAACGGTATTCTTAATCTCCATAATATCTTAGGCCAGTCTCACAAAGGAGCAATGTTTGCAAACTAGATAGCGCCTGCTCTATGGTTACCAAATACAGTTGATACATTTATAAAACTCATGAATATACATCCCGATTTGAATACAAGGCGTGAATAACTTGACAGGTATACCGATAAACCACTCGATGTCTCATTTGTTTTATGAATTAATACAATAATTCAGTAATCAAGTAATTGTATACAATATTAACAGTTTTTTAGAAAAAGTTACATGTAACAATTTAAAGTTAAAAATGAAAGCTACTAAAAAGTAGGCATTTTGAACTGGTCAAGGTATTCACGCCTCGCGTCCACTTCACACGCGGCCAGAATGCGGTACCAGAATCGTGAATGTTTGCTCCGGGTGAGCGCCGAAGCCGCTGCCCAATCGTGTCGGCACGCCGCCGCAGTCCCGCCGGCTCCCGGCTGCGCGCCTTCATTTACACCACATCGCTCTCAACACCCATTTCGTTTTTCATTTAATTGAATTAGGATAATGTAACGTTAACAGCTACCGGTGAGAACATCCACACGCGCGTACAGCACAGGCGCACGTACAGATATACACACACGCATACATACACGCATACGTACGTACAACACATCAACGATGAAAACAGAAAACAACGTTCGTGGTGCGCTTCATTGCGGAACATCTCAGGCGAATTCGTTTCACTCTATGGTAGATTAAAAAAAAAAACTTCAGCTCTGCTGAAATGACTACGTTTATCGTGCCGGCCGGGCGGCACTACAGTCCACTGTACACTAGCTCGGTCCGCGGAGACGCGCGCGCGCCGCCGCCGCTAGAACTGGAAGTCGAAGAGCTCGGCGAGGCCCTCGTCGTGGTCGAGGCAGAAGCCGTAGTCGCCGGCCGACATGGGCGGCTCCAGCGCCAGGAACGGCTCCAGCTCCAGCGGCTCTGCAACCGAGCGCCCGCGCACATATCAGCTCACGTTACACATCTATTTATCTATTTATTTAATGATACATCAACGACTTATCACTACGACACTTAAAATAACATAGGGAGAAAAAAAAATGTATTCAGTGTGATTAGCCTTCACAGATGTATACAGCACTGACCTGTACGGAGAAGGTTACGACTACGGTAATTGGTACACATGTTTCATTATAAGTATCATACGAGCTGAGTTCGAGATAGCTTTCAAATTAAGCATTGATGGTGATCGATACGTGTTGGGTGTACTAAATATTTGATCGGAAATTAGTATTTTTAATAACAAACCTATATATTGGTTAATCGATAAAATTAATCATTTGAGGGATCGTGTAAAGATTTCCTCATCTGTGCTGATTTGTAGAAATCAACATAATTTTGCATCTATACTCGTGGGTATTGATATTAAAACATCTAATTATGACATTGCAGCTTGTTGATGAATATAGTATTGTAGAGTATGACCAGTGTTAAACTAAGTAAATAGAGATATGAACAATGCAAAGATACAATATACACGTTAACATTTGTAAATAAATAAATAAACATTTATTCTGATATTCTAAAACATATAAATTGTTTCATAGTAGTTTAAAAGAGGTGTACTTTTATGGTACACAGGTAATATGAAAAATTTAAATGATTCAATTTGTTCGATGTCATTGCAAAGATGATGCATTATAAAGAGCACATAATAATGTAGGACACTTCATTATAGATATAAAATTTTGTTTTACAAATTTTGCGAGTGACATACATGTCGTCTCAAGACACAGAACTGATAATATAAAATGTTAAATAATTATTTCACAATACAAGGAACAAAAAAAGACTGTACATATGGTCAAATTAAAAAAAAAAATTCAAGAGACACAAATGGACACATCGGAGTTTGTATATCACGAAAATATACACAGTTAGAGACGATTTATTAGGAATATTAAAGATATCGTACATAAGTCGCATCTAAATCCGATGTTTCATTTGAAGTCAAATATATAAATAAATAACCCAACTAGCGCATGTCCAATTCTTTCTAATTCATCTATTTAACTTATTATGAACTATTTCTTTAAACCCTATTGACTAATTACACTATTACATTCTTTTGGTCAACTCTGTCATCAAAGGGTACGCCCAAAAAGAATTAACACCTACCTCTTAAGGCCGGTTCACACTACGACACTATATACCGTACACTCAGTGTATACATCGAATGTCTCTGTGTGAA
>DWQT01004180.1:0-11541 GCA_018244895.1 Myscelus amystis hages | reverse complement strand
TGATAATTACCTTTTCCTTAAGTTTGTCTACATTATGTGTCAACACAATGTTGATTCGATTTACCAGAGGTCTGTATTTTTCCGGTATACTGTCCCAGGTCATCCTGCCCATGATCACTGCATTCACCTTCACTGGGTCCTTCACTTTTGTGGTCATATGTGTAAAATATGCCATTTCTTTTCTGTAAAACAATATTCTTAGCTCAGAGTTAACACTGGAGTGATAACATAATCAATCAAATCTGTGCCTTAATTGCAATTACCTGGAAGACAACTAGATTGAAATCCTTGTTTATAGGTTCCCATTTTTTATATCAGTTGATATTGAACTTTGTTTTGAATTATAGTTTCATCTCTCCTACCTGCACCATACTAAATAACCTAGTTTGTTTTGATTTGTAATACTTATAAGATCAAAGCACCGATTAGTGCATTAAAGATTCTATTACGTTATATTACAGTTAATATAGAATATGGGTTTTCGAGAAGCAGTATATTTGAAATTCTTACTTGAGTCTCCAAGGCAAAGATCCATTGAATCCAATGCCCATATTATCGCACGCAGCTGCTATCAGGTTCAATTTGACCCTGGACATTATACGTGATATTAAAATACACGTTTTCTGTTTAATAAAATTATATAAAAGCCACTGGGATAAGCTTGTAATCAAAATTAATATGCAATAAGAACTTCTAAACCCTCAAATAAACTAAGATAACTAATACTTGAGGCTTACAGAATACAATACAACGCATCTCATGTCAGTTTGACGTCTAAATTAGGGTTGGCGCGTAATTATCAACGCAGTTGAAAATCATCAAAACTTGTGCAATAAATAGCTATTATAATTCACATTATCCTTATTGTAAGCTTTTCCGGTTTTTCTTGTGTCTGGATCTCCGATTTCTTTCTCTTTTATATATTACACCTTATAAAATTTATAACAACAAAAAGATATTTCACTCATACATCGCATCGATCATAAAACAAAGTTAGCATTTAACATAATTATTAAGCGTGCTCATTATTTAAATTGAACTGTAAATTAAGGTTAATTACTAAGTTATGATTAACGGCACTAAAAATTTAAGTGGTTTTGGTTTCATCTGTACTTACGAGTACCTATATGTAACATGCCTTAAAGTTATATGAGATTGCTTTGCGATTTATCAGACACAAAACGAGTATCTCCTTTAACACTACATTGTGAACTAACCTAAGATTCTACACCGTTCTTCATTTTTAAATAACAATTCAGATGGATCATTATCAAAATGGCAGTAATGGTAAAATGGCTTATCCAGTTAACGTTTGCTCTTAATAAAATATTTAAACACCCATAAACAGTTATCACTTGCGGGAACGATAAAGAGAAAATTAAATTCGACAATTCACGTAATTTTATTGCTGAAGTTTCAGTTTTCAGTCATTACTCATTACGTTTATATGCGAACGTTATTTTTAAACCACTGTTCTGTTGGCACCACTGTCACACTAACTTTTAATCTTGATGTCATATTTTTTCTATTAGTAACAATATAAGTCCTTATATCCAGATCTGTCACCTAGTTGTCAAATTTCTGCCGCGAAAAATATCGAGACTTATTATTAAAAATACAGCTTTGTAGTCAACTTATGTTTTATAGCTTTGTAGATAAATCCTTGTCGCTTATTGAACTAGTTGTTTGTTAGCTTGCTTTTTAAAAATAATGTAATTCATTTATATACCTATTAACTGCTAGCTTAAGGTAGTTCGGTCAGCTGATATCACAGAATTAATTTGCAGCGCAGGTTATTATTAATGAGGTCGATATGCTGCGTAAGGTAAGTAACGAAGGTCCTTAATAGCTTTTCCACTTATTGAAATTAATACGCTCCACTTCATTATATTATAGAGTAAAAATAGCGAAGCGGAATATGAAAAGCCATCACCCCAATAATATTCGTTTTAATAAAATTAAGCACGCTCGCTTATTCCCAACGGTCGCTACGCTAATATAATTCTTGTAAGTAACTAGGTAATCAATTTAAAACTAATCTAGTTAGCTCGGATGGTGGAATAATGGCACCGGTAGATAATTATGTTCTTACTGCTTTCTACGGAGTAAAAATATTAGATACTTAAACGTTAATATTAAACAAATATTAGGTTAATATTAGCATGGAATGATAGAAGAATAATGTATGAAAATTTACTCCAATGACTTGCAATAAATTGGTTAAATCTGTGTAAGAAGTCTTTGTTGGATGGTCGATTTTTGATGATCGTTCCGGTGGAAATGAGATGCTAAAAAGTAGTTTATAACGTTCACCAGAATTTCAAAGATTTCCATGCCAAAACTGACACGCACTATCGCATGTAATAATACTAATATGGATGTGGAATGACATTTATACAAGTTTTTTAATTGCGTCACGCAATAAAATTAGGTGGTCAAATTCTTTGCATGTTCTAGAACCTATTATTAATAAGTCGGATGTGAAAAGTTGACGTGATTTCATAGCAAGCATAATTTTCTCTTGTAGTAATTACATCGGGTACACGTGCGTCAAATATGTAGGTATCTTTGCGGCTATCTTAGCAGACAAAATAACCTTTAAGTTCGGGATCCAACAAAGGGATCAAAGGGTCTTCGCTGGTAGTTTCCACGTAACTAGGTCATCACGTTTAACTGTAGTTTGGAATATAATTTATTTGTCGATTATAATTTCCAGTATTACAAAATAATATCAGACGGTTTGAAAACGGCCCGCTTGCGGAAAATGCCGGAAATTAAATTATTCGCCTGAAAATTACTTTGCAATAGTATATTATAGTCCACTCATAAATGATGAAAATAAATAAGTTTGAACTTTACGGTTTTCGATTGATTTTACTGTCGAAAAAACATCGGCGCTTAAGGACCTCTGATTTTAGATTTCGAAGGCGACTGTTATATTCTTAAAGTTAAATTTCCATTCGACATAAGACAATAATATCATATAGCTTATTACCATTATTATCTTACGTTTCGGCTATGGCCTTAACCGGTTCGCAGTCTGCGAGGATGTCCTGTCCGACGTTGACACAATAAAGAGATTAATAATGGATGTGTCCAGATCATGTTATAGGATAATAAATTAGGCTTTATATATACGTCTCATCCAGGTGACAGTTCATAACAATGGCCACAGATAATACCATATTAACGAGGGCGATAAAACAAACAAAGATCACCAAACATTTTACCATAACATTCATTTCTTTTATATAATTTATATCAATGGATCTCGCGTAATAATACGTAATTTTTTTATTTGGAATAACTTACCCTACCTGCTTCTGGGTTTCCCCAAAATTATAACCTAGGACTTTTTAAACCTAGAGTGAATATGCTCTGGACAACACAAACAATTAGCATGATTGCCTACATTTATGTCCACCGACAAATGTTGGTTAAATAATATTATCTATTATATTCCAATTCTACATATTTATCAAATATGTCTTGATTGCTTCCTACTCGAGCGAGTGCTATATACTGATCTGATAATAAAACACACGTATGTAAAATATGTATTTATGGACGCCAAGGGAAAAGGGAAAAATAAAAGATTTTATTAAGCCGAGAACCAGTGGCTCGCAATAAAAATCCGTATCACAATGCCCATCGTAAATTGTCTTAATGACCAGCAAGATACCTACGTCCATCTTTATGCGTCATTAACCCATAAAGAAAGCGTAACGCCATATGGCCGAATGAGAAAATAATAAAAACAACCAATAACCCATCAGAATGGCACTGAGCTATCAAAACAATCAACAAAAACCATACAGCTCAATTAAAACTATCGCACAGAAAACCATCTGGCGTCGTTAATAGCCTATTCTATGAAAATAGCAATTCGCACCTAAATTTACGTCGGAATGGCTCCCGATATTTTATGCGAATAAAAATTATATACACGTCCCATTTTACGGTAATGATCTAATGACAACGCAATTTGATATTTTTTGTTGGACGTTTTTCGGTTTCCTAACGGCCCAGGATAACAGGAGCGAGAGGGTCGTAAACGATGCTCTCGATCAGATAAGGACAGAGATAGTGTGTACTTTCTCTTATAGATTTGCTTTCAGCGTACGATAGCGCTCCGGCCGTTACTTCAGGTTCAGCTTTCATTTCAGTTCAGTGCTGGAAGTACATTCGTGTTGAACGGTTGTCACTCTGCGCTCCGTGCAGTAATTTTCCGCAAAATTTTCATATTAATAATGTAACATTTAAGTAGCACTTTATAATGTTAAGTCAACGAATTAACGAAGCCGATATGTGGACTATTAACCTAAATTGTTTTAAAGTGCCAATATAATAACATTTATAATTCGACTAATAATAGGCGAAAACATTAAACCAGTCGAACGCGTGATTTGTATAAGATTGTCGTGTATGTGAGCTTTATTTTTCTGTGAACATTGTATTTAATATTTTATTGCCTCTATGTTTTGGAAGGGCAATAAATAAATAGTGAGATGCGTGGATCGGAGCGGTTAGTTTTCGCATTTTGAAAATCGGAATTAAACATTAGGTAAGTTTCTTTTTAATTTACTGGCTGAAAATTTTCATTTCATTATTTCTTTTTCTTTTGCCGTAAAATAATTGCGGTCATATCGCTGTTTGTTGATTTATTTGATGAAGGTTAAACGTAGTGATAAGGAAAAGGCGACTCCATTTATTTTGTTTGGTTCTTAAGAATACGTTATGTTAGGTACATTTTGTTACGCTTTCTCGTATCGTATTTAAGTTCTTTTGTAAACATAGAAGGCGATATTGCGCATAATTTGATACATATTTTATTAAAGAAATCGATCAATAATCATTTTTATTACACTTTAAGTACCATCGTGAAAAAAATTTGATGTAAAATTGAGACTTATTCCTTCATAGTACGACTGTTTTATAATATTTTGGTTGCTTCTGTTAAATATGAGTAACTAACTACACGTGTTATAAAAAAATATTTTATATAGCATTTGGTATTATATCCTATTAATATTTAAATCTTACAACATGCGGCATACCAGAGTAGGTACAGTAAGTATCAAAAGAACCTATAAATATTTTCACCTGTGTTAGATCGTGTATATTAGTTAGCCACATCAACCTTCAAGACATCAGAATCTGATCAACACCAACATGTTGATTAAGGTTAACATCACACCAAGTCGAAAAAAGCAACTTGTGAGAAAGACTTCTGACGGTTTCCGTCGGCTATAATCGCGTGCTATCGACTGATAACAGCGCAAGCCTACTGCCCTTCAAGACGCATTAATTTAATTACATTCCACAGAGAATGCCACTAGCAGTTTGCCCTTTGTACCCTTAACTTTGTAAACTAAGTTAAAAGTATACTAAAAAAAAGCATTAAAAGTGACATAGATGCAATATCGCTGATAATATTTTGTAACTTACTACTTTTTAAATATACTAGACAAGCGTGGTATGGTACACCAGATCATCGGTTCAATCCAATATTATTACTGCGAAAGCTAGCGTGTACCGAGAAAAACGTCTGGGTATCTTGTTTTGTGGTAAAACGGGGAACCTACAGAAGGTACCGCGCTGCGTTCTGAGACGGATCGCTTATATGGGATTTTTAGTCACTACAACCCCTTTATTGGTTTTCCTCAGCTTGATTGCGGGATATCCAAAGGTAATCTTCTAATGCTTAGCCCTTGTACCTACTGCCTGCAACGTGAAATTCCGGAGCATGCTTATCAGCATTCCGTTATAGGCTACCAGTATTCATGTTTCACACACGTAGAGACATATACATATATTCACTTGGTGATACCTCAGATGATCTTTCCCAGCCAATTAGCCGGACAGGACCAGGCTAGACTTCGCCAAACTAATTGAAGGGTCTATTTCGGGAGCATCTGTAGCTGTGGGGCTTTTACACAAATAATCCCGGAAAGTGTATTGCGTCGTCTGCAGTAGTTCACCGCATACACCGATATCTGATGTGTCCCCTATTGCTTTCCTGCATCTTGTAATGCGTCCTAATCGTAGAATAGGAACGGATTTTACATTTGATTGAAACTTTGGGGGGGGGGGGGGATTTGGTCATATGTTTTATGAGATATGCGCAATAAGAAATAATTTTTGTAATGGGTTTTTTACTATGTAATATCTAAATGTAAGAGAAAATTGTATCAGTGAATTTTCCAAAACTGACATTTATGACAACCATGACGCGTGTCGTCTGCTAAACATTAAACTGTGTATAAAAAAATATATGTACCTACCCTCAAAAATTGTAAATATATTTGCAATGTCTTTTTCATCGTTTGAAATGTATATTGCCTTTTATTTCAGTTCAAACCACTAATACCACCACAAACACCACACACACCACAATACCACTTATAAGTGGGACAAGATAAATTTAATTTAAAAATGTCATAAATTATATAGTAAATGAAATGAAATATTCTTTTTCGGCGCAAACGAAGGCGTTGTCGAACGTGAATACATTTAAAGCTTTTAGGAAATTGTAGTGTCATTTATACACCATGGGTATTAAATACGTCATCAGTCCGGGATTAATGTTATTCCAGTTAAAACAGCGGGCTTACTCGTAGATCTTAGAGCCTACAAAGATAAAGGTCGCGAGCTTTGCAAACTTTAATTATTTAGTTAATTATTTGACGGATTTCTCTCATTTCGCCATTGCCGTTGTAAAGGACCCCTTGGGTCAGACCAGTGAATACGATTGCTAAGCCGAGGGTTTTACATTCGATTTCCGCTGAAGAAATATACTTGTGTGATGAGAATGAATATTTGTTAGATATATATAGTTAAATCGCTGTCTGGTCGCCATAACGATAGGATCTGTCCAAATTGGGATCAGATGTCCGTGTTTTAAATGGTTCAAAATAAATTACTGTTATTAAAGCCTTTTTCCTGACATTTCGTAGACCTTCTCGACATAACAGACAAAGTACAGAGAGCATTAACAAAGTGAAATTAATTTTTCACATCTCCATTTATTCATTTCATAAATCTCAATGACAATTTGAAAACGTCGCAAATAGCGCCACCTTGGGACCTTTCCAAAGCAATTGCTTGGGCTTAAGATTAATTGAATTCAGATAGTTCGTAAGTTTGATTTGATCTTTGTTCGGCGCGTGATTAAATTTCAACTGGATCCGAGCTTTATCGTGAACTTTCGAACTATTTCAATGGAAGCTCGGTCATTGGGAGTAGACACAATAGTTAGTAGTTACGTTTTAGGTATTTAACTCAAGTGGCGGTGGGCGAATCACGTCGTTCTGAGGTCAGACACGGGAAGGTCGAAAGGTCCTCGAATAAAATCCACACTTCCGCAAAACGACCGTCGACCCCAACCTATTGGATTGGTGACTTAAGGAAACCAGTTGGATTATGGTCAAAGGGCTTGTTGGAGCGGCGCCAAAGATAAATTTGAGCTTGAGAATAAGTTTCTAATTTAAATTAATGATGATCTGTCTATCGTAGTGGAAAATCTATTAGACTTTTTTCAAGATTCCGTTCTAGATCACAAGGTGCAAAATCCAGTTCCAATTACCTACTAGTACAGTGTATCCAAGTATCTACTAGTACAGTATGCCAGTTGGTATTCTGGTATTTGTATGCTATGCCGTTCGAAGCGCAAAGGCGCTAGTGAAAATTTGCAAATGTAACTCGCTTACGGCGTTGCTATACTTCTGTAATCGCTTCCAATCTACTGGCACGGCGAAGCTACGGACGTATAATTGCTTGAAATGTGAAATACGTAGGCGAAGTCACGAGCGAAATGAAGTCATCTAAATTCGGATGCCGTCCATTTGAAGGTAGGCAGTGGGCGTTCTCTTGAAACTGATCTGAGACCCACGTAACATATTTTTTATGGCTGCGCTCGCATTATTGATTATTGAGGCCTCGAATCAATGAGAACAGAACCGAAGACTTATTTAAAAGTTAACTTACGATACTTCAGCACTTGTATACATAACAGCACATAGCATGATAGCAAAACCGCCAAGGCATCAACACACCGAATTTGTACCAATAATACACTCACCACAGATCACAGATCAGATCACGGCCATCTGATTCTAACCAAGGTAGAGACTACTATATTAGGTATGCACATATATTAAATATTCTTATTACATTCACACAGGAACCTAGTCAAACCTACGACCTCCGGTTACGCAGTCTCCATTCGACAAAGGGGCCAGTGCAAAGCTTAGTTCAATTTGATAGAAATAACAGAGGAACCGGTGGGCAGGACGTATCTCTATAACAATATGTACTCAGGTGGTATTCCAGATTTAGACAGCCTTTCTGTTGTATTGAAGTAGGCGTATCAAAATAGCTGCACAGAAATAGATTTTGATTGAATGTTTGACGTCCATCGATCGTTATGTACATCGGCGATTTTCAAACAATCAAACGTATACAGGTAATGTACGAGTCGTGCGGCAAAATCGTATGCATTGCATAAAATCTTTCAAAGGAACAAACTGAATGAATACAGAGCAGATGCAAAATAAAAAATAACGAGAACGTAAAGCAGTGAATAAATTCAATTTGCGTTCAGTCAAATGGTTTTAACGCAGAAAAACAATCGCACATATTGTATCGTACTAAAAGAATAGTACAGACTATCTTGAGTTTTATAACAAAAACTCACATGAATACTAGGTAGTTTCAATCTTTTACAAATGCTTTTCGTACTACACCTGCCTTCGATCTGTAAACGTGCTGAGTTAAAATTAATTCAATGTCTCTATAAATTATCTATTTTATTTTAATTTAATATGTCATTTTCCAAAAAATATTACTAAAATATTATATTATCATAACATAAAATGTATGCTTTGGTTTATCACATCTGAGTTTCAAATTCTAACTGGCAAGTATTAACATTGTTTTACTAACATCGTAACAATAATAATATCTTAGAACAACGCACGGCTATTCAATCTTAAGTTAAGCCGCACCTTTTTTAAGGTAACTTAACAGCTCATAAACTACACGTATTAAATATATTCCTAGTACGAAGAAATCGAAACCAATCGCTGGATCAACGAGATACTGTACGATGCGATACTAGTACGATATGATACTAGTACGATACGCTACTAGTATCAGTAGATATTAGATTAATAAATGCATATTCGAAGTCGGCAACTACAGGCGAACTATGAAACAGCGGTTCTTTTACAGGGTTTTTTTTTATAAATACGAGTATACAAAGACATTTATTTGTATAAGTATGGGTACATTTAAACATGTTACCTAATTATTGATTCAATCCATATTTTGCTTTTTACGGCGTTCAAATTTGAGAAATGGGCATGTTAATTATTTATTGTTAAGTAATTGTTATTTTAAAATTAAGTTATATTTAAACAGTATGCATATTTAAAGTCAACATAAAACCAATTATTGATTCAATCCATATTTTGCCTTTTACGGTGTTCAAATTTGAGAAATGGACATGTTAATTATTTATTATTGCGTAATTGTTATTATAAAATTAACTTATATTTAAACAGTATGCATGTTTAAAGTCAACTTAAAACCGTCTGTTTGGTACCCAATATTGCACATGTTATATCAAAATCTTTAGTAATCCCGTATTTACATCGGCTTTGGTGCAATGTAGACCGAAAGAAAAAATCGCTTTTACTCGTATATTCGTTCTTGTAACGTTCATATACGTCATGTTTGTCGCGTTAACTGCACATTTAGGTACAGTAGTTACAGTTAATTGTAACAGAGTGTGATTGCGGCTACTAGGCAAGTAATCTACTTTAGCCGCTACATAAATTCATTTGTCACTGTTCAAGGCTGAAACTGTTTGCATCGGTAATTTTATTGCAACAAACCGCTGGTACATTAACTAACTATATTCGAACATAGCCAACGTTGATAGATTATATCTGATGCGATTGTGTACGTTTAAGAAACCTTGTGTTTTTCTTTGGCGCTTTGTTGGTAGCAAAGAGTTCGCCAAATGAAAAGTAATCTAGTTTACCCTAATGTTATTATTCCAAGACGCTTGCTCCAATAAATCTCTTAGATCACAACCGTAGCGATAATTAAAGCCCACCTTCGCAGCACACTACATCCCCGTAATTAAAATATAATTGACTAATAACAAGTAACAGTTTAACTAAATTTTGTTTTACTTTTGAACCTCTCTTGTACTAAGTTTTCATAATCGATTACATACGTATCTAGTAGTAGTTTATAAAAAATGTATGTAAAAGAATTCAATAAGCAAATCCTACTTGTTATTCAAGCTCAATAATTACTTCTCTCATCATCATTGCTGACTAAATAATGTTACTTAAAAGTTTCTCATCTCCAAGATAAAATACAATTGTGTCGATTCGCTCCCGACAAGAGCCCGCTATTATTGACATTTAGTCCTTAATTATCGTTGCTTAAACTTTTTTAATTTTCCGCAGCGGTCTGGAACGTATCTCGCTTTCATTTCAAAAGATCCAAATGAGGGACGTTTAAGTAACACGATCTCTGAAACGAATTAACTTCACGATTTGTAATGAAAAATTGGAGTCTGAATTTCTGCTCTGTAACGACTATTAGGCAATCATTGTTAGGGATTACGTTTATTGATAGAGAAAATAATAAATACTTTTAAAATAACGTAGAGTAGCAATGCCTTTGTAGACATCAACTTGGCATTAAATAAGACTGCGTCAAATTTAAAGTTTAATAGTTGACGAACCTAATTCGTTCAGTGTTGTAAATTATAAACACACAGGGTTAGCAAGTAAAAAGCTTTCTGCGAGATTCAATGGATTTCTTTACCTCATCTGACTTCACTGAGGGTTGGTAACCCTGATTGTTTCTGGGTTAAGGTTTGTAGCTTGCAGATAAGATTTGGAAAAATCAGTATTATTGACAACATACAGTATCCATTCGCATCAAGCGCCTAATCCTTCTCTATTCCGTTGATTGGACGCTTCAACCACTACCACAGACTTTTGTAATTGTCTGTGCCATAGACCATAGACTATGGCTAAATTCGAAAGTCAAAATGGGATGTGTTAATTTTTATCGTTGAACAAATGAAACGCGGTCGTAAAGCTACCAACATTTCGGATATAATACAATCAAGAGGTTGTTTTCCCGGTCCAAAAATAACTTTATTACGAACAATGTCTGTTTGTTTACTATTATTACATACGCACACAAAAACAAGGCATTGTTTTCGTTTTCTAAGAAAAATCTTCAGTTGTACGCTTTTAGAACGGTGTTTGTAACGTGTTTGAGGAAAACCGCATAACTAACCAGATGTAGGTAATGTTAATAACAATTGCGATTAACGGTCTCTCAACCTATGCTTGACCTTGCTGTTTTGTTCGAGGTGACACATCAACATATTGATGCTCCTCTCCTATTCATGTTAGCGTGTTGTTATATAGCCTACTAGCTTTAGCCCGCGACTTCGTTCGCGTGGACTTCAGGTTCGTCCCGTCTAGGGTATTTATCACCGAAACGCTA
>DWQT01004179.1:0-11541 GCA_018244895.1 Myscelus amystis hages | reverse complement strand
AATTACAGATACTCGTGTTCACACAGAGACAGTTGATGTATACACTGAGTGTACGGTGTATAGTGTCGTAGTCTGAACCGGCGTTAATAGAGCAAGCACACGTGTACAAGTCTGTCATCGAACATCAAATAATTCATTTTGTATCTGTGTACTGTCCGCAGGTTATAATGAAGACTGAATTATTTAAGTGTGATCACCAGATAGTCGGCCGTTTCAATAATTCATTTGCCCATTAGCGTACAAACCGTAGTTAGCATTCGAATGCGAATTTAATTAGCCACCAAATTGGTTGTTCAACAAAAATAATGTATGCTAACAATTTGAATAAAGAATGATTTGTTTTTGCATAAAATCTTCAACGGACACTTCTGTACCAATTATAATATGTGTTATAAAAGATAAAATAAGATAGACTAAATTTGGTATTTGTTAACTAAGAGCAATTAACTTTTCGTTTAATACATGTCGTAGTAGTTTGCTTGAACCTTCATTTAACCGAACAAGATAAACAATACCCAAACTCATAAAACATTTAACGTTTAGTTCCAAAACAAAAACTGCTAGGTCGCGCAAATGAACCGCAGTTCACATAGCCTTGAATATAGCTTTATTTTCATAATAGTCGACACCACCGCAAACTCAAAATTACGACCCAAACTTGGATCAGTTGCACAACCAGTTGAGGTCTTCACAATAATTTCAGATCATACCGTTAACATGTATTTAAAGCTACTGGAAATGATGGTTATAATGTATTTTTATAAGAGTTGGTGTTAACAAAAATTTTAAATGACAAATCAAGATACGAATCCGACGCTTAAAACCGCCTCCTATTATTACAAGATTTCCATAAAATCAATCAATAGGTATTTTATTGGTCAGAGCTTTATACGTTCTTCGTCACTTTAATTATGCGGAAACTTTAAATCATTGCATGAATTTCCCTCAAGAAACGTGAAAACAATACTTTATATTTCATCGTGTCTACAGATATGTAGATTAATTATAAAATCGCTACAAATACACTAACATTTTATCCATTCAATAAAATTAATTTGAATATCACACTTTAACTTAAAAGTGTTTTTCTACTTTATGCCCGCTAGGAATACTGCTTATACTCTTGTCAAATCTAGTACAGCTTTATATCTTGAAGGCTCGAAGTGCCTTATGTCTCGACTTAACTCTTAGTGGCCTTTACTTAAAAGGGGTGAACACACTTAGGCATAAGCGACTCTTGCTTAAAATATTAATGAACGCAACCACGAGTCGCTTCAACTTCGCTCGAATTGAATGAAGTGAAAATGAAAGGCTCTTCTGAAGAAATCTCGAGAAGAAAATTTTCTTGAAAACGTCCAAAGTTTTTTCAAAACACTCACTTACTTATACATACATAATGCTTTCATAAATAACGCTTAAGCGGTCTTGGAAACTAGCTAATATTTCATTTATGTACAAGAAATCGACTATTTCCAGAATCATTAATATCGACTTAAAAAAAACAATTCACGCGTTGATGTCTTTTGTATTACGCAAAAGTACTAATAGAGTGTAATGTTTTATACGCATAAATTGTATGCGAAGGCAAAAGAAACAAAAGCCTACATTTATGTGTTGAGTCCACTATCGCGCTCGCCTCTTACTAGCGCTTTATACCGACCGATTTATTCATACAAGCACACGCTCAGTTTATCTATAGATAATACACGTGAGTAATGTTCATACAAGGGGCACATACATACTCTGTATCTTGCTAATTAAGATAGCAATTCGAGCTGAGTACATTCGGCATTCATTTACATACTATTAACAATGTAAATAAAATGCACCGTGTTTATTGCTATATACGGTCGATATTGAATTAGCGTCGATGAGTGCTTGCGAAGCGAATTGCTTTAAGGCATCGCAGATAGCGCGAATGTTCAGTTAAAGAGACTCAATTAAGGGCGAATTCGTTATCGTAATCAAAGCACAGCCTTTGTCGGTGCAGTAACGTATGGTTGTGTTTAACTTTATTGTAATCATTACTATTCTACTGAGAAATCTGCCACTCTGACTCTTGAGATGCGTTAATGGTGGTAGAAATTGATGTACGTTTACGTTCTTGTGTTATTAATTAATTAATGTCTTTAGAAACAAATTGTTGCAATTAGTGTGTTTAGTTACATCTTCCCTTTGACGCTAAACAGTTCAATACTATCTCGGAGGAGTAATTTGTGGTGCTACCAACCTTCGATTGGAATCATACTATCACTTTCGACTACAGAAGAGCATTCCTTGTTTCCAGAAATGCTTAGAAAAGGCCTTCGTTATTGGCGTATAACTTTCAAAATGCCATTGGGAACTTGAAGGGCGATTTAAAAACCCGTGCCTAGCTGTGATACATAAAAAGACTAAACAACCTGTAGTCATGTAAGAAATATTAATTCACAGTGAGTTGTATATTTGCTTATAGACAAACATTTTAGCAACTAATTCTTCATGTTTCTACATTAATTGCTTTAACTTCCAAATATATATCGTATTACAAAATTAGGAAAACTTTGAGGCAATAATTCACGTTTCATTAGAACTGACAGTGGGTTGAATTAGAGCGAATTCATTCGGCGAATTCAAAGTTTAGACTGATGTATGGCCACCCCGACCCCGCGTACCAAATTAAATAAGACCCCCTCCCCTCGCATAAACAATAGAACCTTATACGAGAGAGGGGCGTTTAACGAGTTATAAGGGGCCTAATTAAAGTGGTCGGTCTGTGCCAGAGATAATGAATGATTGAACAAAGCGTTAAGTCTATTATCGTAGCGAGAACTTTATTAGAACGGTTAATGCACAAGGCGTTTAGTGAGGTGCGCAGTCATCTATCGACGGACCGGAAGAAAAAACGGAAAGTAAGATTTCGATGTAAGTGGACAGTATCTACTTGTTGTAATTGTACTTTTATATCTTTTTTTATATAGGACTAGCTTTTGCCCGCTGCTTCACGCGCGTTAAATCATTGCTATATTTCTATATTTATAATAATGGGTGTTATTATATTATATACAAACCTTCGCCTCGAATCACTCTATTAAAAAAAACCGCATCAAAATCCGTTGCGTAGTTTTAAAGATTTAAGCATACAAATGGATATAGGGACAGAGAAAGCGACTTTATTTTATACTATGTAGTGATAAACTTGTGAACAGAATTATGTCTAATTTTAGATTTCAGTAGTCACTTTCGGAGGAAGGGATATTCGGATGGGTATTTATTTTACAGGTGTTTTCGGTGGAATCTTTACTTTTTTCTGAGTTCTATGCATGGAAATAAATGATTTAGAAATGATAAACGTTCCTTAGATCGCACCGTATACTCAACTCCCGTAAAATTGTTTCCTAAACCTTACATACAACTTGAGTTTTTAGTTTAGATTCGGAAAATGCTCCATAATGTTGATAAAAACTTGAATGAGTCACCAAGTCAGTATTGAAATTGCAGGTTTCCATAGTTGAGTCTAAAAAACCATTACACCTGATTTTCTTAATTTTTTCACATTTATTTAGAACTAGCTTTTGCCCGCGGCTTCGCGTGCGTTTAATTCGGCGTAAAACAATTCATCTTTCTCTATACCGTAAAAATGTCTTGCTATCTTTGGAATATCTAAATTCATATGCAACATTTTTACTTATTGCCATTATGAAATTACGGTAGGTACTAAGGGTTGGAACTTCATTACTGAAATGCTAGATTACTTTGAAGTAGCTAGATTTTGAGATTTTTTGACAATTTTTTATCTTGCATATTAATTTTTTTTTTCTAATACCTCCAAGAACATGAGTACAAACGTCATGGCGATCGGCTGAGTAGTTTTCACGTGAAACCGTAACAAACAAAACTCTGAATTTATGTCTGAAATCTTATTATATCTTTGTGTGGGAAGATGATGAAGTAATGATAGAAGGGAAAACACGCTAAAACGTGTCCAGTAACAAGATACACGCCTCGTGCGTTATTTAGACGGGAATTGGAGCAGGTATACATACTTGTTTGTGCCTAGATTGGGCGAAAATTTTTTTGTATGTCCCCTATAAGCACAATCCTAAGAGTTAATGTATAGCTCTTTCATTGTTCAACCGTTTGTAGATACAATATATTGCACTGGCTTAGAATGACTACAATGCGGAAATAGTTAGTGCCCGCAATATATCGTGGATGTCAACTGCATTCGAGACACTGAGCAAGTTTGCGTTAAGGGTCCAACTTTGAATTCATATATTACTTGGGTACTACAAACCTGTCAGATGGATTCTCTCCCTAAATTTCTACGTTAAGACTACCGACCAGGATAGGTACTGCATAATCTTATGTGATGCTATTTAAAACTCTTTACGTCATAACTACGTTCTGCAGCGTTTAATAAGGAGTTTGTAATGTTAATAACTGATTTTATTATCTTGCATCAACGTTACCACACATATGGCATAAACTATGCTACTATTTCTAGCGATAAGGTACTGTTATTAATAAGTAGAATGTCTGAATACAAAAAACCTTACAATGGACGATAAAAATGATGTATTCGCGTATGGTTAATGGCTTAGTTTTAATAGAATTTTAATATTGTCTTAGGTTAAACATATGAAAGGGTCGAAAAATGGGTACAAAAGTTTTATAGGTTTCTTTATTAATCTTGTAATATTAAAATTATTTGAAAGTAATGATACCTTCATTGTTTGAATGCCGGCAGGAGATCCATTTACTTCCTCTCTATCATGAAATTTATGCAAAATGATTTAAGTTTAATTTTTTATTGATATGATTTTATGAAATAAAATATTATGAACTGTAATGTATGAAATTTGGCAGTCTGTACAGAATATGTAATGTTTTGCTTGCTAAATGCTAAATGCTAAAGGTCTTGTGAAACAATTGGTGACCGTCACGATATCGAGCTGGATTTCTAAATATTTTGTAGGTATACGAGTATTAGGTGACGAAAAATGTAGAGACAATATATGGAGGCTAAATTTATGATAAACATATCTGAAACGAATACAATTATTTTGTTATTTTACCCATACTAGTCTATGAGATCTATATCATCTATGAGAGTAAATCTATAATATCTAAGTAAGTATTGAGTCGTAAATATTTTCATGCGATTAAAAATGATTACAAAAACGTATTCTGGATGGAACGCTACCTTTTGTGCCATATTTGTTGAGCTAGTATCTTGAAATTTCTTTTTCTTATCCATGCACATGGCGCGTTGACAATACGCGAAGAATATCAAATGAGCTGTTGACGGTTGTTACAACAACATTATCGGTTGTGTTAACGGTTCGAGGTCTTCTGATGTCAACTCAGCGGGGTTCTTCACTTGCTTACGAGATATCTTAAGTGGCGAGGCGTAAATAACTATTTAATTTCGATAGCTGAGTAGTTGTAGATTACGCATTTATCTAATTAGGTGATCGATAGTCCGATCCCATTGTTCAAAGTACTTACTAAACAAAATTTTAAAAACCCTCGAAAAGAGGATGCGCTGCGCATTTCAGTTTATGTAGTGAGCAGTATACCTAGTTTTTGCTCTTACTGGTATCATTGCAATAGTAACAAATAAAATGTTTCTTAATATTATTGTTATTTTAACGTTTTGTTTCCTTTGTAATGCCGCACCTTTATTGGAGGAAAGAACTAGTCACAAGGATGAAGGTGAATATTATAGTCTTATTCTGAAATAACTTGAAGAAACTTTGGACTGTAATAAATATATTTTTAATTGTGATGTATATTTGTGTTGATTAAGCATTTTTCATTGCAACCAATTGGCGACTATATATCTTTGTAATGATGCTAAACCTAATCCATATTAAACTTAAGGTTCAGATTTTATTGCCAGTGGTCGTCAGCATGAATATGAAGGGCATTATGATAATTTTGTGACATTATTTTCAATAGGCACATTTCAGGTTTTTCTTTGAATGTGACTTTCTCGAATGCGGCAAATTCAGCTTCCCTTGTTTGTGGTTTCCCATTCAGTTGGTAATGTGGTGAATAAAAAGACCTCACACAATGCTAATCGGGATTGTGCGGGAATGTGATCGTCGATTATAGATCGCTTTTTCGGGATTGCACTACAGGAAGCCCTTTGTTTCGTTTCTACTTTATTACGTAGGTTTCTACTCTGGTGGCATTTATTGGACGACATCTTAACCATATTTATAGTGCGCAAAATTTTATAATTAATTACAGTCACATAAATGTCACACAAATGTAATCTCCTAAATCGACATGCGATTGGATTCTTTACAGCGAAACTGTTAGGTATCCTTACACCAAACTAACTACATTATAAAGAATTCAAACATAATTCGTATCGTATGTGTATATAGTGCTGAAGTTCTTCATAGGTAATTCGTCTAATTTCACTAGTTTCTATGCCAACACTTTTCTCCCGTGTTTGCCATGAATAAAAGGTACTCCACGATTTTTTACGGCCGACGAAGTTAGTCGAGCGATCTCATCCTTCCACAAACCCATTGTACCAGCGGTATACATAACTTTGAAAAGTTTTTGGTTAAGTGCTTTAGATATGTAATTTTATCGATCATTATCCTAAAAATGCTATATACGCAAGCCGCTTATGCTTTTTCAGGGAAGGATTCTTATTTTTTTTAGATTTAAAGGTTAATTTATATTTCTTTTTTTATTGCGTAGTAAGCAGGCGTTTGTCTGCGTTTGTCTGATTTCACATTTAAATATTTTCATTTGAAAACTAACGACGGGACGTGTATTTTTAGTAGTAAATTTTGTTTAGAGACTTTATATGCTAATTTATATCCTGTCCCTGATCAAACACTAAGCAATACATAGGTAGCTACCATCAGTAATTTATTTTATGCATTCACGTACGCCGTGTGAAAGTGATAGAGTTACGTTCGTGACGAGCACACGCCTTCGCTGAGCTACGAGTGGTCCTTGAATTGAAAGTAGACAGCCTGTCATGTATTTATTGAAATAATGTAAAAATGTTGGTACCCACTTCGAAACTCACCTAAGCGTGCTGTTTACAACACTGTTTAAATTCATTTACTCTTTTACTATTTTACTTCAAGTTGAATTTTGTAGAACAACTGTGTCCTTAAAAGATTAAACTTTGTTTTAAACGTTGGGTTGTTACGCCACTAACATCTTAGCAAATATTTTTCTAAGATATTAGTATTTCAACAACACAATTTAAAATCATTCCCCTGAAAATTCTGAAAATGTAATGACAGTACATAGTTCCATTGGATAAGTACGAGTAGGTATGATGTTGCTTGGAATAAAGATGAGCTTTATGTGATTTTATTACAATCATTAATTGATCGAAATTAATGCTGTTCGTGTATTAGGATACGATAGTACAAGTGGAAATGCGGAACAAGGGAAGTACTTCGAAGGAGACATGGTGTTGACGTCAGAGCAAATGCAGCAGATACGGACAGCGGTGGCAGCACGAAATGGATTGCGTGGTGGAGCCAAGCGATGGCCAAATAAAACCATTGTCTACCATATTGAAGAGGAGGATTTTGGTTTGTCTTTTATGAAATTTATGACCATAAGTAGGTCAGTTCAATATTTATATACCATGTTTAAGGAATAATTGGTGCATAGGTACGTGACGTTTTTATTAATATATCCTCCTCATTTGTATACGATAAAAAGTAAATTAATTACGCACACGAATCAGTTAAACGCGTGATTGCTCTTTGAGTCTTAGTTATTACTAGTTACGTAATAGACCCTAAGCTGTGTCGGAGACCATATATATAGCTTATAAAACCCCCAAAACGTGCTCACATTATTTAGCTTCTCCAATCCACTCTACAGCTGATTGGTTAAGAGTACCGTAGGATAGAAATCAAGTAGAATTAGTTAACAATCCATTTCTGAAAATTATTTCACACTGATAAAGTAGTGTCGTTTTATGTAAATGTTTTTTATGATTTGTTAGATGAAAAACAAATCAAGATGATCGAAGTAGGAATGGCTGACATTGCAAACAAATCGTGTATTAAGTTTCGTGCTCAGGAAAACGAAGAACATGCGGTTATAATACAGGTGGGTGGTGTTATTTCCATTTCCACAAGGAAATCACATGACAAGGAATTTCACAAGAACCTGTTTATCGAAAAAGCACGTTGTTAGATAAGAGATAGCTGTTTTTGTAAATTATCGAAACTTTCTACAGAATTTTAATTCCAAATGTTGGTCCTTAGATGTAATGGGATAACTACGTTGACTTTGTTCTTTTTAATAGAGTATTGACTAAACAATAAAATAGTCAGACATTCACGATGAATCCTTAGTGAATGTTTTGAACATTAACTGACTGTGTATTTATACATTAATCTGTTATAGCTAGATAACGATAGAATTACTAAAGTATAAAAACGTATAGCTCCGTAAATAGCTACCTACTTAACGTTATACGTTATACCTACAGTGATAGGTACTTACTTACGACAGCGTATTTAGCGGCTTCACGAAACAAAAAGGAAGGAAATTATAGAAATTTCTCAAAATCAATAAAAAAAAACTGCTCTTCCGTCCTGAGAACTTTGCACACTAGAAAGTAGTGTACTTTTATAATAACTCGTTGCGGGAATATGTCTCATTCTAATGAGAAAATACAAAAACTGTTGATGATATCTGAGACCTATCGATAATTATTATATGAAGCATATAGTTATTATTATGATTTCTAAATAAAATGTTCCTATGCCAGAAAATTTGTAAGAACTATTGAATTATAAAATTAAATCTTATCAGAAATCGGTTGACTGGTTGTTATCAAAGAAAAGTATTAATAAAAAGGAGGGATTGTGAATGAACATCGAAGTTTCTACTTGTTAATACCGAAACAAGTTTTCGATGAGTAGGACAATGTCCTGTGAAAAGATTGGAAAACGATGAAAGTGGAATGACCACTTTCTGAACGTTTATTGATTATGTAATTTTCATCAAACTCATTCGAGCGGAATAAGTTAAAAAAATAACTAGGAAAGTATTTTCGATTTTATTTGTCATTGCATTTGTTCTAATTGCGTTTATGTGCAAGTATTTGGTCTATGTAGTACGGAGATACTAATGCATATTACAAAAACAAGTTTTTCAATGTCCCAGGGATCAGCCAACGGATGCTACTCTAGTGTGGGTTTTAACAGTGAACATGAAGATGGAGAAGTCCACCAGGTTTTGAACCTAGCTAAAGGTTGCTTCAAACACGGCACGGTCGTCCACGAGATGCTGCACACATTGGGCTTTTACCATATGCAAAGTACTTACGATAGAGATGACTTTGTTGAAATAGTGTGGGCGAATATTATACAAGGTATTCCAAACTTAAACTTAACTAACTGCTTACGTACATCATTTACATACAAGTCATCGTTAACTAAAGAGGTTTTCAACGTAACAGCATTTTATTGTATCTCATGTAGGTACCTATTTATATTTAGAATCCAATAGCTATATATGAATATGAATATAGACAATTATCTAAACCGTCACATTTTAATATAATCCTATCGTAATCCAGGGAAAATTAAACAAAGAACAGTGCGGTTCTATATTAACAGTAGGTATTAGGCAAAAATAGTTTCTCTCCGTATTTATAAACTTAAGTGGAAATTGTCATTTCAGGCACGGAGCACAATTTCGCGAAATACACCAACGACACTGTGACTGATTTCGGTGTGGCGTACGATTACGACAGTGTGATGCACTATCCGGAAACGGCCTTCTCTAAGAACGGGAACAAAACTATCATACCACTACAGGTAATAAAGCTTCGGTAGTGTTCCACCAAAGTATCTACGGGATAGTGTCATTAATTAAAAACAACCTACCTGCAAGTAGGTTTGTTCTTTGATAAATCAACTTATAAGTTATAATTTTTATCAACATCATAATCTGATTTAGAGCGGTGTCTCTAGAAAGTTATGTAAGCTTTTGAGATAAATATTAGGTACTTATTTGAAAGAAAAATTGTTGGGAAACTTACACATTCATTTTAATGTTCTCTTAGGTACAAATTACTAATCTCTAAGGTACAATTTTCTGTATGCTACATGTTAGACTTTAGGCGTAATTCTTCTTATTCTGAAGTAGAACCGTGTTTTACAGCGAAACCGTAAAATATTTGGAGATGATCACTAATAAAATAGGTATTTAACCTTCGTGTTAAGATATTTCGACCATGTGTTTATAAAGTATCTAATATTACAGGAAAATGTAAATATCGGACAGAGAAATGGACTATCAGAGAAAGATGTGTTGAAACTAAACAAAATGTACTGCGAAGAAGGCGAAGGCAATGCCGCAAATGTGACGGAATAGTTGGTATCTGCATTTGTAAATGAAACTCGTTATAGAACATGGTAACTTTATTAATCGGAGATGTTAGAACATTTTTTTAAAAGCTTCATAATAAATTGTACTGTTTTTGAAATGATTGAGTTTTTTTTATTACGAAGTTATAAAATTCCCAACATTAGACGTAATGCTATGTTCACTATTACAAATATTTGAATGCTGAGAGCTGTATATACCTAATATATTTTGCATTTCTTCGCCTTTATTTGGAAAGATCAGACTTACCTAATCTGAGATTGTACAGAAGCAGATGATAAAGGGCTTTAAATTCATATTGTACCTATATTCGGAAATATTAATAAACGCCTCAAGAATCACCGTTACAATAACATTCATATTATGATACTCGTACATCCAAGATTAATATTGAAGAATATCAATCGACAACCAATATTGCAAAACAACTTTTAGCCTTCAAGTTGCCACTGAAGCTGATTAGTTACACCAACAAGTGTACGTCGTTTCTGTGTCAAAATCACCTGTTCAATTACAGAATTAGGCCACCAAAGGTTCTGTGGTGTAAATGAGAATTACGGAAATCACATTATTATAAGTGATAGAATAACTCGGGCAGTGAATTTAGCAATTTTTTCTTGCACGGATTTGTAAAGGGACGCCGCTCGTTGCTGTCACCGGCACGGGCGCTGGCGCAAGACGGTCGCCGAGCAGTTGCGAGCGAATTGCTTGTGAAATGGTCGTATCCAAAGCTATATTAATTCCCGTGCCGCACCGATGGGTTTTGTTTGGAAAAAACAGTGCGGGAAGGCGCAAAAATTGGTATTATTTTGTTCGTTACCGCCAAGATCCGATCAATATGTGATTACGTTTTTTATATGAAGCCATTTCAATAAAGCGACCTGACTTTTATGCCTTTAATTAGTTGATATTGATGTTAATTATTGTTTAAATAATTTAAAATGAATAGGCACAGTTTAGTGATATTATTCAGTATTTGTGTTGTTAAGTGTTTATCTATGTCCAGTAGTGAATTAGAGGATTTTAGTAATTTTCTTGAAATGACATCCCAGTTGGATTTAAATGTAAAGAGTGAGTATAATGAAGTATATCTATCTTCGTCTATTTAAACGTTTACTAACTTCTCATTGAAATACATGACATGTATATTATATAGATACT
>DWQT01004178.1:0-11542 GCA_018244895.1 Myscelus amystis hages | reverse complement strand
TCGACTTTGATGCCCCTTTCCTTTTGATGCCCGGTGCGACTGCACCGCTCGCACCCCCCCAGCTACGCCACTGGTCCCCTGTACTTTTATTATCTGTAGACAGTAAGTACCTGCTAAATGGAAATGCGAACAAATGACACAGTAACTCGACACCACCGCTCGGGATCTAAGCAGAAGCTCAAACAAGGAATTATGTTACAATTTCCTGTCAATTAGACTTGTTTGCTCCGACAATGTTTATACTTTGTTTCACTGCGATGTTGCTGTACAAACCTACAGCTTAACGAATTGTTTTGGAAAATAGTCTCTGCGATTTTGTCAATAGGTCTCCTTTTGCCTTGCGTTTCACTTGTTTGTCGTAGCCATTTGTAGCCATTTTGCTGGTTAATCTGAATGTAGCGAGACCAAGGTGGCGCCAAGATTTTATTTACAATATTAGTAATTTTGGTCATTGAACTGTTCTTGCTGTAATAAGGATGTTCTTTAGCGCTCAATATTTTATCCAATGTACATCCTGCTTCTTTAAATTTAGTGTCTACGTGAATAGCATCGAGCTAAATAATATGACAGCAATCGTATGAGAATCAGCTCAGTGTTCAATATTTCGTCACCAAGCACGCCACTCGGCTTACTTTCCCCAGAGCGCGCCTGCTTCAAAGAAAACACTCGCTCTTTGTACCAACAATACCACTTATTCTTATATTATTTTATTTTTGAAAATTCCATATTGGAAAAGGCCAAATTGATGAACAAATAGGACTTTTGTAGGATACTAAGAATCTTTTAGGTATTACGACTATAAGGAAAGTTCCATCTTACCCAAATTCAGGCGAGATGACAGTCTAATGAATGAAGAATATCACACCATTCAAACAGGTAGCGCTAACATTTACATGATTAAGAAGACGTTTGTAGATGTATGTGGTTGCCTATTTATACCCGGAGTGGAGTGTCGTTAGTGGCTTCCATTAAAGTCGTGCTCTACAAAATCTCATCAGCAATCAGAGACACGACGGTGTCCGCCACTGATTCCCACATCGTAAGTAAAACTTGTAAATAATTATGCGGCTAGGGTTGGCGCGAGGAACCAAGCATGTCAATTGATTAATCGGTACCTATTCGTAGTGTGAAATTCGTTTTTATACCACGCAGTTCCTAACACTCGCTCAATGAGTATTCATCAGAAGCGATATTTTGATTTGATTTCAATGCGAACGCTCTTAAAGTTGGAATGCATTCATTAACTTCAGGAACAAAATCCTTACCATACTTCGACTGCTTAATTAATACTAATATTGTATACCTACGTATATTGTATAAGACTGAGGGAGGAGTGTTGTCACCTTGCAACTGACTTCTTATATTGAGAGAAGACCAGTGTACTAGATCAAGACATATTTTTTTGTAACAATGCGATAATTTCTAATGAGGCCACAGATAAAACTCACCGCTATTCAAACATTTGTGTTGAGTGCCAATCGAACCTAAGATTGAATGCTCAACAATATGAAGTAAGGAGTTTGATCTAAGAATCAAAGTTTGGTATAAGTACGATTAAATCGAGAATTAAAACCCCAAGCGAAATTTCTTAATGTTAAGGTCGTGATTTTTTTAGGAATTAGCCCTTAACCGCTGACCGGACAACCCTGGCGCGCAGGGCGTGCGTGGCAGCGCAGCGATGTTTGCGCACGCATTAGCCGCGGCGCATGTCAACACCGTAATGGCGGCAAACAACCCCCGCCCGCCGCGCCCCGCCCGCGCACCTCGCGCCGCCCCGCGCCCCGCGCCCCGCGCCCCGCTCTCCCACTCGAAGCTGCGGCCGCGCAAATGTTCTGCTACCGTCTTCATTGTAGTGGTCGAAAGTTCGAAAGCTCCTTTAAAGGTTTTTCTAAATTTTTATTCGGTAGCCACAGTAGTTTTTGCAGTACCAGTAGGTTTACCAGTAGGTTATCCACCACGTTCTCGAAATAATCTAACGGAGACATTTATTGCAAATATTAATGAGCACAATTTTTACTCCTGATAATGGTCCATATTGAGCAAAGCGTGAAAATCAGCACTTGAGACGGCAATCTGAACTAAATTTCCAATGTAGGATTTAGGATTAACGCGACCTACGCGTACATAAGACACACGTGTTGAACTGGACAATCAAAGGAAGAAAAGCAAATGATTATTTTGATGGAGTTTTGTGACATCATAGCTGATATGGCTGTTCGTTAAGAAAAACATACAAATACATACTCATGTGTAGACTGGCAACTTTACAGTTGAGCTGTTCACAAATATGTATGTGTTGAGTTAAATTGTTCATTCCGTTCAATAAATAAAGATATAGAAATAACCAATTTAACTTTCCACCAATATCGCATAATCGAGGCCACGTTGTGAAATGTCTCTACCAATCTGCACAAAATACTCTCAGTGACAAATGTTATGGGTGCATGTCAGATGTCACGACTCGAGCACCCCAGCTGCCCCCATTAACCCCAAAACATTGTCAAACTATTCGACCAACATTAGTCATGTCGAGCTAATTAACGGCAGGGCGCGTGCCGGGTAATGCAGTCCTACCTAATAACATCTCTAAACATTGGCTGGCCTATACTGAAGAGTTCAAGTTTAAAACCATAATGTAAAGTTCCTGTAAGATAAGGAACAGATACCACGAGGGACCTTTGAATCGCTGCTGGGTAATTTACGATGTACCTTTACCTATTGATGTTTTAGTACTAACGCGAATTAAAACTTATTTGAAGCTAACTTAAGCATCCGGGAGGTTTCCAAGCAGAAAACCTTTGTAGTGCAAGTAACAGTGAGTAACAATTTATGAGAAGAGGTAGTTAAAGTATTAAGGGCAGTGAAAATGTGTGATGAGTCTTCAACTGAAACTCAGTTTAGTTCGTAAATTGTTTGCTTCCGTCCATACATTCTCTCATACTCATGAACAATTAGAATACCTAACTATAGTACATTACTCCATATACCCAAGTCAGTGAAACAGTTTTTCAGAACCAAATAACTGGTCTCGTTGTGCTTACGTTTGTGAAAAGAATATGTGCAATGGCACGCAAAAATGTGACGAATGCTAAGCAGTGCGCCCGGAGCGGCTAATTTGTAGCCCGCGGCAGCTTCACGGGCAGCGCAGGGTTTGATTTGTAGCGGCTATTCTGGGATATCCGCCACGCGCAGCCCGCGCCCCCGCCCCCGCCGCGGTAACACTTCATGTTTTGGCAATTTTTAAAAATATTCCTGAAGTTTTTAGCATGTTTCCTTCTTTGCAGATCAATTATAAAATGTCGCTTCAACCAAAACTGTTCAGTCAGCTTTCGTTGGAACATAACAATTTTTATCGTGGTATCTCGGCCAGCTGAAACTTGGCCGAGATAAAAAGAATTGCTTAACCACGACACAGGTTCAATGTATTATGTGCAAAAATGTACCGTACGCTTCGTAAGGCTTATTTTCTGTATTATCTTATTAAAATGTAGGTACACAAGCAAACCGCTAAAAGAGGCTGAAGTGGCGGCTACCGGCGGCCGAGCGCTCGCGGCCGTGTTTGTATAGCGGCTGCTTTTGAGGCCGCCGTGTGTGGCCCGGGAGCCCCTCGCCGCCGAGACTGGAGTACCGCGCTGGCCGGGGACACTCTTTTTTGATGTATTACGTAATATTAAGGAACCATAACTAGAAAACACATGCTAGTGGATTTACTTTCCTAATTCCAAATGTTATAGTCGTTAGTTGCCTTACGTTGCTAAAACCCTTATTCGCTATTCAAACTGGACGGAGATATTGCCGAATGTTATTCCATGCTATCCTAACACAGTTGTTAATTGAGTTTTCGTACTTTTACTGTATTTGTTGCTTGCTCGGCATAAAGATTAGGAGAATTGGTACGACTGAGAAAGTCGTTAATATAACGATTTCTCAATTTAAATTTCAACTGTTTCCTTTGTGTTTTAATTCACAAACGTGCGCAATACGAAGGTCGATCGCTAATTTAACGCGACGCGAGTCTGAGACTATTCGGCGGCCCGTTAGTCAATCGGAGCCAGCGCGACTTGCCAGTGTCGCGTCAATCTCATGTCGAGACAGTTCTCGCGAGCATCCATCACGAGTGATTACTAAAAGTATTCCTCATTGGAGCTGTGTTATAAATTATTCAAGAGGAGTCGCAGCCAACAAACTTGACACAATCAATCCTCGCCCAAATGTTGTTTACATTAGGGCGGGCTCTGAACACAGCCGTCTTTTGGTGGTTGGAGATGAGGGTTAGCGGAGCGCTATGGTTAGGGGCGAAACGTTCGGTAACTCTCAATTTACAAACAGAATTTGGTACTAAATCCCTGTAATAGAGTAATATTCGACGTGATACAGTGGTGATACAGTCGACTGGACATTATCTCCACAATGTTGCAAGTATAAAATAAATAGCATTTGTTATAGTACGTTAATACGATGACAATCTAGGTGCACGCTAAAAACGAAATCTAATGGTCAAAAATAACACGAAACAGGAAAATATTATCGAGCCGCGTAAATCAAACGCGTTTGTAATTATTCCATATCGAGACGCAAGTAAAATTGGCAACATCTGTAATGGGTTGTCGATTAAAGCGTGCGCGCGGCGCTGTGATTGGCCGCTGGATGTCGTAAAAGGCTCGTAAACAGCGCTCGAATTTCGAACTTCGTCCGCCATTGTTGCGATAACGCTAACGAGGATTCTAACTTACTTCAGACGCAATTTTCACCTCGCGGTAACAGTCACCGTTGTATATGTCTTTACTTCGAGACCTTGAACGGAGTTCTAAAACAAGAACCATGGACCTAGGAAACAATTATTTCTGTTTGAAAATTACAATATCCTTTTCAAGGATTGATGAATTTATTACCTAGGTACTTCCAAATATGTAATTTTGCACTAGCATCTACTTATAGAGTACCTACCTAGAGACGAAGGAAAAATATCGATTAACGCTTTAGTGGTCCCAGTACCGGCTGTATTTACGTATTTTAATTGAGCTTGTAGTAAAATGGAGGCATTTTGAATTTGGACCGTCCGCGTCTGTACCTGCCCGGTTAATAGCCACATATAAAAACTTAGTAACAACATGCCAACATGTCATAAATTAAAACGAAATGTAAATTTTGGAAGCTCGTACAATTTTCTTAAGTGAACTTTATTGTAAAAATTGTATTGTAAATTATTGTCATAGATATTCGCCGCGAGTGTTTGTGTAGGTGTAATATTATAATTTTAGTGTAAAGTCCAATCCAATAATTCAACGAGCAATCCGGTCGCACTTTCCTCGCAGGCTTGTGTTCCTTTTTCAAACGCTCCGAACGCGACAATGGACTGATGAATGAGTCTTGGTCCAATTTCGTTCCGTCAATGATGTCGTCGTGGTGCTTCTAGTCTTCCAGTGCTTCGTCTATGATTCTACTTGATATGTTTGAATTGTTTAAATTCCAACGCCAGTAAGTTCGCTAACTGTAGTAGTCCTATTACTGCAGTGTTTATACATATTAGTTGCATATCTTATTTATAGGTTTGTGATAAGTTACTCCTGATTTGTTTATTTAGCCATATAATTGTAATAATAACAATATTTTTCATTTTCTAACTAAAATCATTTAAGCAGTCGCTGTATAAAATACTATATTACATTTAGTTGTAACTGGTATCATAGCCAAATCTACGAAAAATTCACTACATTCAAACGAGGACTGTCTCCTGTAAAAAATGTGAAACAAAATTCTTTTTCGCATGCGGGCCAAGCAACATCAATTTGATATAGCTAACGCGTACATCAAGAATGCAAATATCCAAGGGATAATACGAGAGGCGCGTCGCTCTTTTCCCGCCAAATCCGGCGAGAGAGAGAGAGCGCTGACGAAATCGGCCATTAGCCACAATAAAGCTAATAAAGTGTGAAACGTTCGCAATATTTACGACGTCTTCCCGGCGGCTGCTGCGCGGCTGCTCCACGGCTGCGATGCGGCACATTTACCTATTAGTGTTATTAGTGACGCGCTTACCTATCGATTCATCATTAAATAATGTTAAATTTACGGTAAATTAGTAAACTGTGTCTCGTTTTTTGTAATGTAGAACGTTCGAAATTTAAATTGATATTGGTTCGTCAAATTTAGGTAGACCTATACCTACCGATGTTTTAGTTTGCACTGTGTTGCAAGGCATGGTGTCTTCTCCAAAAACCATATCTCATAACTACATACAGGTTTAAATGTTACATATATGTACCTAGTTATTTAAATCTGAAGGCACAACTATTTTTGGATTACATATTATATGAATACCTTGTGAAATGTACCTATTCGTAGAATCTAACTAATTAATATTAGAAAGTAGTTTCGAACAATTCCACCAAACAATGACAAATGTTATCGTCTATGAATTATGTTTCACCTTAAACGGTAATATAAACCTTCTGTCGACTTATTGATAATTTTATTGCGTTGATAAATAATTTTATTAGTACTATTTTCTGTTTATATCAAAGTTTGACACGGAATTAAACACGCATACGATTTATTTATAAAACTAATTGTTAAAAAGAACATAAGCATTCAATAGGGAGTACCTTATTTCCTATTTTGTGATCGAAATATTTGTAAGAGATCTTGAATAGAATCTTTAAATTATGAACTCATATTATCGATCATTACAATATCCAAGATTGTGCAATCCTAACCCTTATAATATGATGATATTCGGTGTTGCGACCATAACGCGCGCCTCATAACACAACATGATAAATACTTTATCGATTACAATACAGCTCATCCCTAATCCCATTACGTCTAAAGTTTTCAGATCGGTTTCTTTGAATTGCTACTAATTGGCTCCAAAGCGAGACATCTGTATTAAAACTGAATAAGTAGGAAAGAGACGAATAGAGTAGGGCGGGAAACATCTTTCTTTGCGCGGATAATTTACGATTCTCTTTGAGTGTACGCCGTTGACAGTAAGTGTTGTTTTCAGCGAATATACAGCGTTCATTAATTCGACTTCACAAGTTTAATATCTTCGGACATGTCGCTGGCCGCGCGCAGAGAACAAAGGGCGCAATGGATCGTTAAAGTCGTTAGAATACTGGTAACGTTTTGAAACTTTATTCTTAATTTAAATTGTTTAATTTTTTGGACAGTTAGCTAATAATCTAATAGATACTATAATCGATAACTGGAGTTAAGAGAAAAGGAAATGTTATAGTATTTAAAGAATGTTTTTCAGCATAATCTAATTAATTTAGTAGGTAATCATTGACTAAAGTACAATCACTTTTGCAAACTCTAAAAACAACAGAAAACTTCGTCTACCAACCATTTTTCCCGTGAAGAAATCTATTACCTATAGGTATTGCCTATGGTTTGTAATTTTGCTTCTACTATTTCACTTCGGAAAATAAAATAATTGAAAATATCTTCACAATTAGCGAAATTTATACTAGGTATTTCAGTGCTAATTAAAGTTTTAATTGTTATATAAATATCATTTAACAGCTTAGAGCGCGTTATCATGTACGAGATAAGCCGAAATGGCTCGACCCCGCGGCCAGCGCGCGCCGCCCATTAGCCGCACGCTGCCAGGTAGGCCTATTACAACATTGTAATACACTGTCACTGGCAAGAACGAATAGCAAATATCTACATTTAATTAACTAGCCGTCAACACATTCAATGTCTGTACAGAACAAGACTTTGCATCTAGGTATAGGTAGGTACACACACGATCAATAAAGACTGTTACGTTCTTTGTAAGTAACCACACATTTTTCACTGACTAGTTTCCAAGAAATACTAGTCTCATTAACATCGAATAGTAAGAGGTATTTTAATGCACGGTTGCTTGAAGTCAGTCGCCACGTCCACAGGCGGCACTGGCCAGTCGTGACGGTTGCGATCTCGATTGCTAAAAACTGCTGTAAATTAAAAGCAATTTTCAGTTATTGCCATTAATGTCCTTTCAAGCGGTGTCGTTTGGAACCTCGGAGAATCTTTAGAATGTCTCATTGCTAAACGTTAATTTGAGAGACAAAGCTGACGCAATCAATTCGTATACAAATATAGAAATCTATATTTAAATACTCACTTTTTATAATGTGAATCCGAAGAATGCATGTTCTAATATTCTTTTGGAGATCAAAATAAATCGCCGATATTAATTTCTTCCTTAAAAACTATCGGTGACCCAAATAGCGGCGAGCCGCCGTCTTTGAAGTGCAACAAAGGCAGGACAGAAACATGCGGCTCCACAGAGCGCCCGCCCGCCGCCCGCCCGCCGCGCGACCGCGCTCGGCTGAACACAATTATGGTTAATCATAACACTCTTGCACGGTAAATAATATATGAATTATGATATATTTATAAACAGTCAAAGAAGATATTGTAAATAACTATTCACTTTAGTGTACTATTTACACTTTGTAATAGTTTGTTATTGTAGGCATGGGTGGGTACAGTGGTCAGGGCAATACACGAATACCAAACCTCAAATGGGGTAAAGTATATTATATTAATTACAAAGTGAACCTACCCTTGGAGGCTCAGCTTGTTCACTACCTATTACCGATAAACCAGCTCCTATTCTCTTGAGGAACAGCGTAGATGCATCTCCAAATGGACCTATAGTTCTGTCTTGAAGAGTGCTAGGGAATATTTATCATAAAGGTTCATTTTTTAGGAGCTGCCGTAGTCTACTGGTTGGTGTATGACTATTATTTAATAGGAAAGCCGCATTTGGATAGCGGGCAACTTAATGCGGGCAAATACCACTTACTGTTATACTACTTAATAATGTGTCACGCTGTCATCATTGTAATTGTCGAGCGCCGGCTTGCGTAGCGGCACGAGGGCTGCCCTGTGGGCGGGCGGCGGGCGGCGGCACATGTGCGGGCGGACTCGGCCGATGACTTCAATGAAATCACACACTCACGCCGTGTGAACACTAGAGGAATCTAGAACGATCAACGTTCCTTTTTCAAAATATGATTCACGTTGTTACACCACTTGTCATTTCAATTATTGATGGATGTAGATGCCGAGGGCCTTCATTGGATGACGGAGGAGTCAGAAGCCTCCAAAACCATCGCGTGTGTGAAGAGAGCGATGAATGTAGACGAAGCACGTCAAGTTTGTATGGACAGAGATATTTGGTAGTGGCCCTTTCCGCCTACTCCGTTAGGGACTGTGCGTAATGGTATAATAATAATAATTGTCATTTCGAAACTATCAAAAGTGGCGTATGCCACATCACTAGCATTGTTTTAAGGTTTAGTTAATATATCAAACGGTTTTTTTAGTTAGACGCAATCTGTCATCGCTCCCGAACATGTCTCCTCCCGAGCATCACCAAGTAACTCACACCAGATATCTGAGTCGCCTGTTATAATTAGAATAGAATTGAACAAATGATCCTATCTATTTCGGAGCCCCGCGCCCCGCCGCACGACGCGGCCTCGCCCAAACATTTTGTGATTTGTCTTTGCGGTATATAATGATTTACGAACTCATTTTCTTCCGCAAGTATTAACATCGTGATAATTTTCTGACAATTAGTATAATTAACGCCTGATATAATCAGTGTCATCAACTGGAAAACCTCTGAAATTTACAACGTTACATACGTTTTACAAATTAAATATCACTCGCTATACCGGCTAAGGAAGAAATCGGGAGGATATCATACTAACCTTAAGGGGTTCATAGTGTGTAGTCTCAAAACCCGCTCTTGCTTTAAACCTTCTCATGATGGGAGGACACTCGTGTCCAGGGAAGAACAATATAACAGTTGAAAATGAGTAATTAAAATTGTGTATTGTTGTTATTAAGCACGTTTTGTTCAGTTATGCAGATCGTTTTCTTTCAGTTACAAAAATGCAGATATTTGTACGGTAATGTTGTGAGCAATAAATGTTTCTTTGTTTCTTTCAAGTACAGTACGGTGATTAATCAAGAACGGTACAAATGAGCGGTTGTATTTCCGACTCGTCTCTCGCTGGGTAACATTTTGTAGGCGCGCCGAGTAATTTGCACCTCCGTTGATATATCGGCGGGCGACGCTCGCGCTCGTCTTGTTACGTACACTCGTTACCATTCCGAGCGGCACTCGTTACATCCAACGCTTGAGTGATGGGAACTCGTTTGTTTCCAGTTATATTTAAAGAGGAAGATGATTTCCATAACGTTATGATCTATTTGTTGGACAATCAGCTTACTTTGTCGCGATACAGTCGTAAGTAAGTCGTCAGTTTGACAGCGTTAAAAACAGGTGATAATTATGTTAAAACATTTTTATTTCGTCACAAGACATTCATAAAGAAAGTCTGCGAGACGTTTTAACAAGAAGTTCTAACAACATATTACTCAGAGCGCCTGACATTCGGCACATGAAACTGAAACGTGAAAATATCATGAAACGCGATACATCCAATCACTATTAATAAAAGTGTCTGCGAACGCGGCGTCGTCATATTTAAACGTTCTTAATTCCCGACACCCGCGCGGCGCGCCGCGGCGCTGTCGCCGCACTGACAGCTGTCACGCCGTCGGCCTGGGTGTAACGCGATCCCTGCAAGTTAAACACTAACCACTACTAATTTCCCTCTTACGTTCCCTGTCGGTTCTTGTTTGTTGCTATTCGGTTAAGTGAGACATTTTGTACAAATAAAACTGATTTATGAACACATTCTCAATAGTACCTAAATCGTTGATCACGAATGCGGTCACAGGTGACCAAAATTAGTTTTATCGTCGATGTTTTGCTCCATAATGGATGACGGAAAGTATTGGTCGATGTAAAATTGATAGAATCGTAACGGTACGCTAAACGAGCATTGCAAGGCTATGTTGGAAACCGAAATAGTTTTCAATAAGCGAAATATAACAAGTCGTATCATTAACGGGCTGGGTTTCGTTTCACAAAGTTTACGGCGCCCTCGTCCCGTCGTGTCGAGTGACCATCGCAAAAACTCTAGGACGGATCGAAGTTGGCGTCGAATGTCACATGCGCCGCCGCGGGCACGCTGGTGACGTCGGCCAACACGTGGCGGCCAGTTTTATGATGGACAAGGTTTTTTTCCTATTAACATTCTTAGTAAAACCGAAACCGTTTCCAATAAAATTCTCAAGACTTCCAAAAAGAAATTTCAATTAGAAAAAAAATGAAAGTGCAGTAACAATACAACACTTTTTCTTTAAATGTTTATATTATAATGTGAATTATAATCTGATACAAAGGTTGATCGTTGGTTTATTCTACAGGGCGAACTAAGTTATGGAGGAACACACAATAATTACTATGCAATTACCGCGAGAGACACACCCGTGTCGCCGGATTTTCAAAAAATCTATACTAATAATATAAAGCTGAAGAGTTTGTTTGATTGTTTGTTTGAACGCGCTAATCTCAGGAACTACTTTTAGTGTTGGATAGCTCATTAATCGAGGAATACTATAGGCTATATAACATCACGCTAAGATGAATAGGGGAGGAGCAGCAACAAAAAATATTGCGACA